>CM032001.1:8742558-8993459 GCA_018804465.1 Populus tomentosa
TAGACATTGGTTGATCCACTTGAAGGGATAAAACACATTGGATTTTAGTGGGTCTTTAAGAGAAAGACTGACAAAGAAGGCAATGTACAAACATATAAAATTTGACTAGTTGCCAAAGGCTATAGATAAAGACACATAGGTGAACTTTGATGGAGCTTTCTTATTGGTAGCTATGTTAAAAACCATGAAGATTATTTTTGCTATAACTATATACTATGATTATGAGATTTGAAAAATGGATATCAAAATTATATTCCTGAATAAGAATCTTCAAGAAGATATGTATGTGACAACTTGAAAGTTTTGAATCTAAGGAATTTTCCAATAAAATATGCAAACTATAAAAATTCATTTATTAACTTAAGCGAACTTCAAGGAGTTAGAATATCTATTTTGATGAGATAATCAAATAGTTTGATTTTATAAAAACAAATATATATGAGATTTGTGTTTATAAAAAAAAAGTTAGTAGAAGTGGAGTTGTTTTCCTAATATTATATATAGATGATATATTATTTATAAAAAATAACATTTCTTTACTCTAGTTAGTAAAGATTTGGTTATCTAAGAATCTCTCCGTAAAAGATATGAGAGAAATAACCTATACACAAAGAATAAAGACCTATAAAGATAGATCTAAAATTTTTGCTTGTCTTGTCTTAATCCATGTACATAGAAAAGATGTTAAAACATATTAGCATAGAAGATTCCAAAAAAAGATACTTTTCTATTTTGCATATGATACATCTCTTCAATGATATATGTCCTAAAACATAAATTAAGAGAGATATTATGGAAATGATTACACATACTTTGGATATAGGATCTATATTATATATGATGATATGTACAAGACTGGATGTATCTTATATTTTCATCATCACGAGTAAATACCAATCTAATCCAAGTGAGAGTCACTGGAAGATTATAATAACTTATTTTTTATCATCTCCCTAATTGTTTCAAACATTTTAAGAAACAAAGACACACACACACACACACATATTTATATTGATTTTTATAATTTTCAAATATTAATTATTTCCTACACAATTTTATATTTTTACATATTTTATTTTTATTTTAAGTAGGACCAATAAAAAAATTGAGTGCAAGCATATTTTACTTAGTTTTAGTTTGTTCATAAATTAACACCAATATAAATTTAAGCATTCCTTTGAATTCTTAAATTCTTATATCTTCAGTTTCCTTTGTTTTTTTATTTTCTTCATTAATAAATCAAATATCTCTTTAATAAGCCTCACAATATCTACATCATCCCCTTTACTTAGACAAAAAAAACCATGTTATTTATTCCTTTATATCTCAAAAAGTCTTACCATAATTCTAACTTTCTTTCTTTTCAGTTTGACATACAAACTACAGTGGAAAAAGAGGAGCAAGAAAAACATATCTATAAACATGAAAGGGCTACATTTATATTATTTTTTCACCTAAGATAATTGTTGATTGTCTTCATATTTTTGTTTGTAGTAAAAGATGATAATAAGACAGTTGTATGAATTTCATATGGTTTTAATTTCATAGGTGTTGTTATTATTGGAACATCTATATAAGTCATATTCAAATTATATATTTGATATTTTAACTTATTAAGTACAAAAGCTAAATAAAAGTGTATACTGTAAATTTAACAAGCTAGAAATCAAAATTTTAATTGTGAATAAGTTGTAGGCACAAAGACTAGTAAGACACTAGATTGGTGGCCTATGCTTCGTTGTGGGCTAAGTTGATTTTTTTTTTTTGGTAACCTAAAGTGTTGCTAGTGTGTTTTAAGGTAAAAAAAAAAAAAAAAACAATCATAACTTGAGTTATAGACTTTAATGCTAAAGAAAAAAGATGAAAATAACTTAAAAAATTAAAAAAAGCTCTGACCTAATTCGAGGTAATATGGTAAACTTATGACTCAAATCATGAGACCAAAACAACCTCATGGAAAACATATAGAAAAATAATAAAGAAAATCAATATTTAATAAACTCAATTTTGAATGCTAAAATCGATAAAGAAAATAGTTGAAAAAAAGATTAAAAAATAAGACCAATATCAACTTAGGTTAAAATTTCATACATATGATCCGGGTCTCTTATGAGATGAAGATGACCTCATAAAAAAAATAACGAAGTTCAATCCTTAACAATCCATTGCTGAAGGCTAAAAAAAGGAAAAAAAAAGATAATTAATTTTAGAAAAATGATATATATAAAAAAGCAATTAAAAGAATGTAGAACATATTTGACATAGAAAAAAATAAAATGATGTAAAATTCCTAAGTCAATCCAAGCTAACATAACAATATATGTGACCAAGACTATGAGGTCGAGTTATCATTATAGAATGAAAAACAAAAAACAATAAAGAAACTTAATCTTAACCAAATATTGAATGATGAAATTAAAAAATTAAATTGGTGCAATGATTTTTGAAAAAAAGATTAAAAAATAAGACCAATATCAACTTAGGTTAAAATTTCATACATATAATCCGG
The DNA here is from genome assembly GCA_018804465.1 of Populus tomentosa. Lineage (NCBI taxonomy): Eukaryota > Viridiplantae > Streptophyta > Magnoliopsida > Malpighiales > Salicaceae > Populus > Populus tomentosa. The sequence continues at coordinate 8,745,068 of CM032001.1, forward strand.
GTCTCTTATGAGATGAAGATGACCTCATAAAAAAAAATTAACGAAGCTCAATCCTTAACAATCCATTGCTGAAGGCTAAAAAAAGGGAAAAAAAAGATAATTAATTTTAGAAAAATGATATATATAAAAAAGCAATTAAAAAAATGTAGAACATATTTGACATAGGGAAAAAATAAAACGATGTAAAATTTCTAAGTCAATCCAAGCTAACATAACAATATATATGACCAAGACTGCGAGGTCGAGTTATCATCATAGAAAGAAAAACAAAAAACAATAAAGAAACTTAATCTTAATCAAATATTGAATGATGAAATTAAAAAATTAAATTGGTGCAAAAATAACATAAAAAAAAATTGATATCAATCAAGGTTAATATTTTATACTTATGACTATGAGTATGATATCGGGATAATCACACTAAAAAAATTAAAAAAGCCCAATTCTAAACATATAATTGACAAACAAATTAATATTAAAATGGAAACCAAAGCAATATTTTTTTAAAAAATAACAACCAAATTTGACATAAGAATTAAATTAAATCAAAACAACAAGAGATAAAATTAAAAGCAAGTTTATTTAAAAATAAAAAAAATAAGGACCAAATTTGATATAAAAATCAAATACAACAAAATGCTAAAAGATAAAATTAAAAAATATAATTAATAAAAAAAGAATCTAAACAAATAAAGAACAATAAAAAAAAATAAAGACCACAATTTAAATAAGAATAAAATGGAGGAAAACCTTTGATTTTAGCTGGGTTGACATAGTTTTCAAGGGGAAGAAAGAGAAAAAAAAATAAAAAATTCAACCATCACATGACCACCACGAAAAGCTCTATGCACATTGTCTAATTGAATGTGCCTTCACGTGAGGAGTTGGAGAAGAAGAAGACTAGTTTTTTTTTTACAGTTAGAAGGTATTGTAGACATTGCCCAAAAAAAACAAGTGCCTCCCATTTGTTGGTGCATGGAACAACTTTTATTTTTTTATTTCTATTTAATTTATTAAAAGACCTAAATGTCTTTAACCCATATGATATTAATAAAACAAAACCATAACAGAAAGATAAAAATCTCATTGATATGAGATATAGATGTTTTACTTTTAATAGCACCTCTGTAATTATATTGTGCAAATAAAAATAAAAAAATAAAAATATTTCAACCCAAAAAGTTAACCAAATTTAGCTTTTAAATTTTAAAGGTATTTTAAATGTTATTTTGTGTAAAAAAAAATAAAGAGATTATTCCACCCCTATTCAATATAGTAGTGACAAGTAGATCTCATAAAAAAAACAAAAAGATGATGATTTTATATCTAAAAACAAATTATATAGTTTTTATTATTAAAAACAAAATAGTTATTTTATTATGTGAATACATACTAAAAAATAAAAACTCGAATGTATATATATTTTTGTTAATAAATTTTAAAATTCAAAGAAAATTAAATAATTATTTAAATTTTTTTGTGTTAAAATATCAAAAACTTATAATTTTAATAAAAATGGAGGATCTTCGTATCTTATTTAAGAAGCTTTTTATAAAGTATTCTTTTCCTCGTCGATCAAGTATTGTCGTCTATTTCTGTTAGACGACAAGTCGTTTAGAGAGAATTCAAAGTTCTCTTCTTCCACTGCACGCGGCATTCGTTCCAAAAGGCAGATACCGAGCAAATGGAGGCATGAAATCGAGAAGTAGAAGCAAGCTTCTCTGCAATCAAATGCTGCAAAACCTATCATATTTCACCTCCAATAATGCTAAACTTGAAAGGGTCAGTTCTCTTTTCACTCACATCTCCATTGAATTTCGATTCTTTACATGTTCTCTTACTGACCCCTCACTAAAACCCCACAAAGATTTATCCTCTTTTAACTTTAATGGTATTGCGCACTCTGTTATATCTAAGTGTTCTCATTTCTTTGATAAAAAAGAACCCAAAAGACACAACTTTCTTAATGATGCTTCTTTTAAAATGCCGCTCTTAGATATCTCTGATGTAATACCTCATGTTACACGTCGGTTTTTGAGGGTTTTGAGGTTGAAACCAGAAGATGTGCTTGAAATGTTACTGGGTTTTCAATTTGAGTGTGAAAGAATTGCAGTTAAGAGTACAAAGGTTGAGTCATTATGGGAGATTTTTAAGTGTGCTAACGAACGAGATAAGGGTTTTAGGCATTTTCCCAAGTCATGTGAGGTTATGGCTTCTATTCTTGTTAGGCATGGGATGTTTAGAGAGGCTCAGTTATTGCTTTTGGCAATGGAGAGACAAGGAATTTCAATGGACAGTAGTAAGATTTTTGTTAGTTTGATTGAAGGGTATGTTGGTGTTGGCGATTTAGAAAGGGCTGTCTTAGTGTATGATCAAATGAGGGAGCGAGATTTGGTGCCATCGTTGTTGTGTTATCGTGCTCTTGTTAATCTTTCAGTAAGAATGAAGAGAACCCAGCTAGCATTTCGAGTTTCTTTAGATCTGGTAGAATTGGGGATTAGTGTAAGCGAAGGAGAAAATGCTAGTTTTGAGAATGTTGTAAGATTACTTTGTAGGGATGGAATGATTCAAGAAGCAAGGAATTTTATTAGGAAGTTAATGGCCTTGGGTTTTGAGCCTAGCAGCTTGGTTCTTAATGAGATTGCTCTTGGGTACTGTGAGCAGGACTTTGAGGATTCAGTAAGGTGTTTTGCAGAAATGAAATGTTCCCCAAATGTGCTTACTGGTAATAAGATTTTATTCAGTTTATGTAATAGTTTTGGTGTAGAGAGAGCAAATTTGTTCAGGCTCAAATTGGAGCACTTGGGTTTTATGCCTGATGAGGTAACTTTTGGGATCTTGATTTGTTGGTGTTGTCGTGAAAGGAAATTGAGTGGTGCCTTCAATTATTTATCAGAGTTGTTATCTCGAGGCCTAAAACCCAATATATGGTGCTATCATGCTCTTATCAGTGTGTTGTTTAAAGAAGGCATGTGGGAGCATGCACAAGACATTCTTGATGAAATGGTGGATATGGGAACAACCCCTGTTTTGTCAACTTTCAAAATTCTTTTGGCAGGATATTGCAGGGCTAGACAATTTGATGAAGTAAAGGTGGTGATTCATGAGATGGTGAACCGTGGTCTAATTGAATCATCTGCACTCGAGGATCCTCTTTCAAAGGCATTTATGGTCTTGGAGCTCAAGACTTTATCAGTGCGGTTGAAAAGGGACAATGATGTTGAGTTTTCTAAGACAGAATTCTTTGATAACCTTGGTAATGGACTTTATTTGGATACGGACCTGGATGAGTATGACAAAAGAGTAACGGGGATACTTGAAGATTCTATGGTTCCTGATTTTGATTTTCTAGTAAGAAAGGAATGCAGTAATGGAAATTTTAAAGTTGCATACTCATTGACCGGTGAAATGGCTCGATGGGGTCAAGAACTGTCTCTCTCTGTTTTCTCAGCATTATTAAAGGGGCTTTGCACTCCTCGTTCCTATATCAAGTTATGCAGCAGTCTTTTGGAGAAGATGCCAAAGCTGGTTAATCAACTAGACCAAGAAGTTCTCAATTTGCTAGTCCAATCATACTGCAAAATTGGATTGACACACAAAGGGTGGTTGATTTTTAATCAAATGCTTCAAAGGAATCTAACAATTAACAGTGAAACATTTACTGCTCTAATTAAGGGACTGTGTAAGAAGGAAAATTTGCGGAACCTTCATGATTGCTGGGATTTTGCTCTAAATGGTAAATGGTTACCAGGGTTGGTGGATTTTATATCTGTGGTTGAATGTCTGTGCCATTGTGGAATGCTGAAGGAGGTACTAGAGCTTTTGGAAAGGATGTTGGTATTGAATCCTGAATCAAGGTTAAAAGTTTTACATATCTTCCTTGAAAAGCTTTCTCTTACAGGCTTCTCAAGCATTGCACACTTGTTTGTGGAAGAACTATTACAGCATGGTTGTGCCTTGGATCAAATTGCATATAGCCATCTTATGAAGGGGTTATGCAAGGAGCAAAAGTATAAAGTTGCCTTCACAGTATTAGACATAATGCTTGCTAGGAAAATGGTTCCATGCTTGGACTTATCTCTAATTCTGATTCCTCGGCTGTGCAAGGCTGATAAACTTCAGACAGCTATTGAATTAATGGACAATGTTTTGAGGGTGCAAACTACATTCCACAGCGATTTTACTAAAAGATTTTGTGTGACAGGAAAGGCTGGGGAAGCAGCCGATATTTTCCAGAATATGCTGTCCAAGGGGCTGCTACCTGATGCTGATATTTATAATATGCTGTTGCAACAATTCTGCCACACCAAAAACTTGAAGAAAGTCAGGGAGTTACTTGGTGTTGTCATAAGAAAAACTGCAAGCCTCTCAATCTCGAGTTATCGCAGTTATGTGCGTTTGATGTGTTTAGAGGGTAAAGTGGATTATGCATTGAGCCTGAAGAAGGTAATGGTGCAAGAAAGCAAGTCTGCTAGTGTCATCCTATACAACATTCTGATTTTCTATCTTCTCTCAGCTGGGGAAAGTATGCACGTGAAGAAGGTTTTGAATGAATTACAGGAGGAGGGGTTGGTGCTCAATGAAGTTACATATAATTTTCTGGTATATGGATTTTTTAAATGCAAAGATGTCTCTAATGGTATGCACTATCTGTCTACAATGCTTTCAAAGGAGCTTAGGCCTAGCTATCGAAGCTTAAGCACAGTAATAACCTTCCTATGTGATATTGGGGAACTTGATAAAGTATTGGAATTGAGTCGAGAAATAGAATTGAAAGGCTGGATTCTTGGTTCAATTGCTCAAAATGCAATTGTTGAAGGCCTTCTTTTCCAGGATAAGGTTGAAGCAGCAAAACAATTTCTGGACCGAATGGTATATAAAGGTTTAACTCCTCAAAGTATTAGTTATGATAATTTAATTAAGCGGTTTTGTTGCCTTGGAAGACTGGACGAGGCTATTGACCTTCTGAATGTAATGTTGAAGAAAGGAAATATGCCTACTTCTACCAGTTATGATTCTGTAATTTGTGGTTTCTGCTCTAGAAATCAACTGAACCAAGCTATGGATTTCCATGCTGAGATGTTGGATAGGAATCTTAAGCCAAGTATCAACACATGGGACTTGCTTGTCCAACAGTATTGCCAACAAGGAAAACCTGCAGAAGCAGCAAAGCTCCTTCTTTCAATGGTTCAGGTCGGCGAGACTCCAACCAGGCTGATGTACTGCTCTGTAATTGATGGTTATCGCTTGGAAAACAATCCAAGGAAGGCATCAGAGCTAATGCAAATGATGCAACAAAGTGGTTATGAGCCAGATTTTGATACGCATTGGTCTCTTATTAGCAATTTAAGCAATTCGAGTGTCAAGGATTATAATAAAAGCAGTCAGGGTTTCCTGTCAAGCCTTCTCGCTGGAAGTGGATTCTCTTCCAAGAAGGACCTCAATGCCAAACTGGGTTAAATACAACGGGGAAAAGGTAGGCCTTTTAGCTTCATGAAACATTGATATATTCTTACATGAAATTTTGTAATTTTCACCATGAATCAGGCGTTTTAGCTCAGCTGTTTCCATGGAAAAGAGCTTTGACAGTTTACAATAGGATGCTAGATCTTCTATCCTATGGCAAGCACACAGCTGAACCGCGTTTTGTATATACAATGATATGAAAGTAAAGTTCTCAAGTGTATTTCTTCTTTGCGGTAATACATGTCCATTCATGATTTGATGTCCGAGTACGATGTGCACTGTACCTTCTTGCAATCTTGCTGACATTATGGGAGAGCTACTCTTCCAGGCTACTGCTAATTTACAAGAACATATTGATTGCAGCCACGTTTCATTATTTATCTATGATCTAGTTTTCTTTTCATAACTGTGTATTATTCAACTAAATATTTTGTATAAATTCTTTTAATAGTAAAAGAAGTTCAACTATTTATTGAATTAGATTAAATATTTTTTTTCTATTTTCAAATTATATAAAATAATTATAGTTTTGTTAAAATAAAAGAAATTAAGAACATAAAGGTAAAACATCAGTCATAATATAATAATTAATATTAAGGAGATAAAAAGCTGATGTTGATGAAAACACTTGAAGCACGCGCTTGGATTGGAGTCAACCAACTAAATTTGTTTTCACCTACCAGCCTCAAACGTTCTTTTCTATTACACAACTCAAGAAGAAATCAGATCAAATAAATAGGAACACATATGGACTAAAAATGAAAAAAAAAAGTCAGTAATGCTTTCTTAAAGCTGAATAAAATGCAATTTATATATGTGACCAATTATACACATAAAAGGTTGAACTATATCCAAATATTACATGTCTGACATGAGAGCATACGCTCACCTACTTGCAGCTCATGACACATGGCCTCTTGAATTTAGTTAGGGTTTTGGATCAAACAAGAATTGCATGACAGCTCTGTCATCTGCTTCAATTAGGCTGCGGCCAGCTTCTTTTCTAACTCCACCATCATCCATCAACTTCCTCACCTCCTCAGCTCCATCCCACTCACCTGCTGAAGCATATATGTTAGAAAGTAACACATAATCCCCACTCTCATCCCTTCTTAGTTTAAGTAGTCTCTCATTTGCAAGCCTCCCCAGCTCAACATTTCCATGAACTCTACAAGCCCCAAGCAGCGTCCTCCAAATTATAGCATTAGGTTCAATCTCCATTGTGGCTATTAACTCGAATGCTTCACTCAATAGCCCTGCACGACCTAACAAATCCACCATACACCCATGATGTATCATATTTGGCTCTATATCATACCTCTCTCTCATAAGTTTGAAATACCGGCGCCCCTCTTCAACATTCCCGGCATGACTACAAGCAACAATCACTCCAACAAAAGTTATCTCATTTGGCTTTATATTTTTCAAAGCCTGCATCTCAGCAAACAATTTGATTGATTCCTCAGCATGGCCATGAAAAGCCAACCCTCCTATAACTGAATTCCATGTTGTAACATCTTTCTCTCTCATCTTTTTAAATACCTGAAGTGCTATCTCGATACTTCCACACTTAGCATACATGTCAACAAGTGCATTCCCAAGTAAAACACTCAAATCTCCCCGAGTCATCTCTGAAATTGAGCAATGTAACTTTCTGCCAACCTCCAAATCACCCAAATCTGCACATGCCGACAAAAGACTCAGCATTGTCACCTCATCTGGACACTCTCCCACGTTCCTCATCTCCTCAAACATCTCCAAAGCCTGCCTTTGCTCCCCACGAAGGACATACCCAGCAATCATCGTATTCCAAGTCACAACATCTTTTTCTGGAGCTTCGTCAAAGAGTGTCCTAGCATTTTCCATCTCTCCATTTTTCACATACCCTGTAATCATCACATTCCAGGAAACCAAATCTTTCACTGGCATTTCATCAAAAATTTGCCTCGCCACACCCAGTTCCCCTCTCCTTGCATACCCCGCAGTCAAAGCAGACCAAGAAACAACACTCCTTTCCGGCAAATCATAAAAAATCGATCTAGCTATCACCAAATCCCCACAATTAGAATGAAAATAAATAAGGGTATTTCTCACAAAAGAATTCACTTCAAACCCATATTTCAAAACCTTCCCATGAACACAAAAACCAGTCTTTCTCCATTCAAGCCTAGTACAACCTTTAAGCAAGAAAGAAAACGTGAACTTATCAGGCTTTACACCTCGATTCTCCATCTGGGTATAAAGCAAAACTACTTTTGAAGGATTTTTGCTTTGAGATGAACCTCTCATCATTGTATTCCACATGAAAATGTCTGGTTCAGTAATTTGAGCAAACACTTGGTGGGCATAGTTTATAGCACCAGAAATGGTCATAGCACCAGCAAATATGAGCTCTCTGAGGGCTGCTCGGTTTGAATTGAACCCTTTGATTATAAGGGTAGCGTGGATTTGCTTTAGAGCAAGAAGATTGTTGCAGTTTTTCCATAGGCTTGACGGCTGCTTGCGATTGGTGCTCCTATCGTTTGTTCGTTTTCTTATCATGATATTAATTTGTATTAGAAATGGCTAAGAGACCGTTAAGTTTGGCGGTTCTAGTAGTTGACTTCTTTCTGAGTTTGATATTGGGCTTTGTGTTCATGGACCTTCGTGACATTAATTTTGGGCCCTTTAATTTTTCCTTTTATTGAACAAATGTGACCATATAATGTTTTTAACCATTTTATAATGTTTTGAAAAAAATATATGTTTTTTTTTCTTTTGAAATATCACCCTTTGACATCCTATGAAATTATATAATATTTTTATACTTTATTTTTCTAATACTACAACACACTAACTATACTCTTAATATTAATTTCAGTAGCATGTAACAATTGTAATAACTTATTTTTTTTATTCTTTATCTAATTTTTTCAAATATTTTTTTTAAATTGAAAAAAATTATAAATTTTATTTTTTATAAAATTTATTTAATTTTTAATTCTATTTTCTATAGAATTTTATATTCTTACTATTTTTACATATTTTATTTTTATTTTAAACAAGTAGAAAAAATAACAAATAAAAAAACATATTGAAAAGTGAAAAATATAAAATTCAAAAGAGTGAAAAATAAATAAATAACTAGAATATTTTTACCAAATTAATAAATATCTCCATCCATATTTTTTCCATAATCTAATGGATTTTTCTAAAATCCTAACCAAACATTCCTAAAAATGGTTTATCCTGAATTTTATTCTAAAAATACATTGTTATCCATTCTAAAATCCCAACAAAACATTTCCAAACATGCACAATAATGCACAATAATGGCATAGCTTTTAGGACATACTAGATAGGTGGCCTGTATTATACCATAGACCAATCTAAATTAGAGTTCTTTAACTTGTATTTAGGGTTTAAAAAAACATTAATAAAAAGATGCTTTGATTATTCGGAAATAAAACTTGTGTGTGGAAATTTGCTCATATTCTTGATTCTTCATAGAACTACTTTGACTTATCAAAGAATTAACCAAACTTTATGGTATCTTCTATGCTTCTCATTTATGTCTGAAAAAAAATAAAGAATGTGAAAAAAATAAAGAAACATTTTGCTTTTTATACAAAAGTGAGTGAGATTAAAAATGCTTATTTTTCTGATATATCTATGATTTTACTTGTGTATAAGGAGATATATTTTAACATTAATAACCTTGATCATTGTCTTCCTAGTATTTTTGTTTCTTTATTACAAGGTTTTAAGGATACTTTTTCTAATGAGATTCATAGTGGGCTGGAACATATTAGGGGAATTGAGCACCAAATTAATCTTATACCTATAGCATCTATATTTAATTGGCCAATTCATAGAAGCAATCATTGAAAGACAAAGGAATTTCAATGGCAAGTGGATGAATTGATGATCAAAGAATAAATAAGAGAAAACATGAGTTCATGCATAATTCTAGTATTGTTAGTATCCAAAAAGGATGGAACCTGAAAGATTTATGTTGATTTTCATGTCATTAACAATATTATGGTAACGTATCGACATTTAATTCCTAGACTTGATGATATATTAGATGAAATGCATAGGGTCCTGTATGTTTTTTGAGATCAATTTGAAAAGTGGATATCATCAAATAAGAAAAAAAGATGGAGATGAATGAAAAAATACCTTTAAAACTAAATACGATTTGTATGAGTGATTCGTTATACCTTTTGGATTTAAAACTAAACACACTTAATGCACATAGTATTTTTATAAGATTAATGAAGATATTTTGCATAATTTTATAGATAAGTTTGTTGTCGTTTATTTTGATGATATTTTGATTTATTATAAGAATTTAGAATAGCATGTTGAACATTTAAGGAATGTATTGTTTGTTTTGTGAAAAGAATATTTATATACTAATCTGAAAATGTGTGACATTTGCATGGAAAAAGATATATTTCTTGGACATGTTATTAGTGCAAAGGGTATTGAAATGGATGATGAAAATGATAGAGCTGTCCAAGAATGTCCTACACCTAAGTCAATCACTAAGGTAAGAAATTTACATGGTTTGACTAATTTTTATAAGAGATTTGTTACCGATTTTAGTACTCTAGTCACACCTTTAATTGAGATAATTTAGCTTTATTGGTTATCTAAGAGTATTGTATTTAACCGTGATGTTAAACTTCTTAGCTATTTTTGAAAGGTTTTGTGGGGGAATTTAGAAATAAAATTGTTATTTCTACTACTTTTTATTCACAAATAGATGGTCAAATTAAAATAATTAATAAGACTTTAACTATATTGTTAAGAACTGTCATTCAAAAGAATTTGAAAATTTTGAAAGATTGTCTGTCATTTATAGAATTTTCTTATAATAAAAGTGCATTTTATTACTGATTATTCTTCTTTTAAAATTGTTTATGGCTTTAATCCTTTAACTCCTTTGAATTTTTTTTCTTTACCTATTGATGAAAGTTATAGTCTTGATGGCAATTGAAAAATATAGGCGGTAAAGGCTCTCCAAAAAAAAAAAAATGAGGTGGCATATACTAAAAAAAAAAAATTGAATGAACAATATGCATTCAAGCTAATAAAGGATGAAAGATGGTTATTTTTTAACTTGGTGATTGAATTTGGGTGTTATATAAAAAAGAAAGATTCCCTTGACAAAAGAGATTTAAGTTGATATTAAGAGGAGATATACATTTCCAAATCCATGAAAGAATTAACAATAATGTCTATAAATTAGATCTATTAGGTAATTATAGTGTTAGTGCTACTTTTAATAAATTTTTTTATCTCTTTTTGGTTGATGTAGGTGACAATTCACGGAAAAATTCTTTTAAAATTTAATAAAAGGAAAGGAAAAAAAATAGAAAGCTAAATTCACTAAAATACTTCAATAATATTTTAATCAAAATCATAAAAATTATGAAAAATAAAAATTTTACTTTAAATTGAATCAATAAAAAAGAATTATATATAATTCATTTCATTTTAATCTAAAAATTATAAAACAAATAAACAAAATTCAAACACGTTTTATATCTCAATTAAATCAATTATATGATTAATCTATCTATTTACTTTTATTGTTGTTGTTAAAGATAAATAAATAAATAAATATAATTATTTTAATATTATTCATTATATACACTTGACACCTACTTGTTTGAAACTTATACGATAATCAACTCAGGTGATGTAGAACAGACCAAAAATATAATGATGGATATTATTTTCAAATATTAAAAGAAACAAAAAAGACACAAAAAATAGGTGTATCTTAGTATAGTCTACTATACTGGGGTGAACTTACTCTGACTAATAAACATACCAATAGTTAGAAAAACACAACAGTACCTTAGTATTCAAACAAATAAATAATGTAGCTTATTTTAATTAGGTGTATTATGAGTGATACTTTTTTTTATATACACAATCAATCTTTTTATCTGGACTCTAAAAATTAATTAGAGTTTTTAATGATCAAAATACTAGATGACAATTCCAAACATATTTTCAATGAAGAACAAGAATTCTTTGCTTTTTTTACCCACACCTGAAGATCCCAATCTAGAAAAATAATTACAGCGATGCCACAAACATGACACATTATATTAACATTGCACTTAAAAAATTCATATTAGAATTAGTAAAAAGGAATTAGGAACGGTTAGGACATCCTTGGTTGTTTACAAATGAACCAACCATGATCTACCATCTCTCCATTTCTCCTCTCACATCATACAGTAGTTGGTTACAACTCCCACCTTTCGTTCTTGCAAATCTTGGACATAGTTTGTTAATGACATCTTATGGAATGAAATTAGTCATATTTAAATAATTTAACGGTCAAAAATAGCATCTAAATATTTAATTTAAAGCATTGTCCTTCACATAAATGTATATTCATTTTCTAAGTGCTTCGATTGACCTATGTAATATAATACACAATTTAGCATCCTTGAGGATTAAGACATTCATTATTTTACTAATCTTTTGCTGTCTTTATGCCAATAAAAATCGAAACTTCTCTACATAATTGAGATCAAGATCATGAATCATGTGTTCCTAATCCTGCTCAGTGATTAACATCTGATCAGTGAAGCATATTGTGTTTTATCCTGTAGAAAGAAATCAGTACAGAAATTAAATATGTAATTAGCAACTAATCATTGATCAAGATGTAATTAAAGTATTATGCATGTATTTCTGGATCAAGTAGCCTAGTGGCCATAACACCGAAACCCCATCCACACACACACAGGCTTCAACATCAAACAAGTATTATATTATTCACTTATTATAAGTAGAAGTAAAAAAAAAAAAAAAAAGGTATCATGCATGTTGGTTTTACCTAAGGTAATTTTGAAGCTAAGTGACTTATATTTTGTATAATTGCCTAGATAAGTAAATATTTATCATTATCTTTTTTTTTTTGTTTTCCTCTTACCGCCTATTGCTAGTTGTAGTAAATGCTTGTTTTTGCATTATAATATATTTTTCAAATTATTTTTTATTTGAAAAAACATCAAATTAATGTTTTTATATGTTTTTGAATGATTTTTTTGTGCTAATAATATATATATATATATATATATATATATATATATATATATAAGGGGAAAATAAAGAGTTTAGTCATAAGCACAACTTTAGGAGAATTCAATATTTTTGCTTTCCAATTTACATAAGACTGAAGAATTAATATATTTTTATAGAACAAGTTTCACGGATACATGGAGGGCGAAATCTAACTGTTTAAATATATGTCACTTTACATATAGATAAATTATCAAAGGATGCTTGCAAAATGGAGGGAAATTATTAGCTCATTTTATCTATTTAAACAAAATTAAGTGTTTCTAATTTGTGCCTAAATGTAAGATCATTCTTCAATATATCATTGTTTCAAATACTTTCATTCAAACGAATAAAAATAAATTTACATGAGAAAATAAAACTTAAATTACTTAACTAAAAAATCAATATGAAATTAAAAATTAAATTTTAACACAATATGAAAAAATATTCTGAATTTCTGTTTTTTTTTTTTTTAATAAACTGGTTGGTTTGGGTTTCTCAAATGAGAGCAGTTTTGTTAGTTTGAATAAAAAATCTACTTGAAGGATATATTAAAAAATGATATAAAATGTAAAAATAAATTGAAAATAATTTGACTATAGAAACAAATTGAAAATTAGACCTAAAGTATAAGGATAAATTAAGCTGATTTTACTAAAATAGGTTATATTCCACCTCTCTCTATTTTTTTTAATAATTCCATTGCTTGCTTTTAATATTTATAAACAATCAAGGTTCGTTTAATATCAATTCAAGTTCATATTCAAATGAGTTTGCTTTCCATTATTCAAATTTAATTCAAGATAAAGTTGCAAGTTCTTTTTTTCAAATTATAATTTGATTATATATAACCTACATCAAAAAACATATAAAAAAAAAACTAAATATATGAACTTGACCTTGAAACATGTATTTTTCCCAACTCTATTATCGAATATTTCAGTAGAGTTTGAGATTGTAGTAATAGTTATTTTTTAAAATGTATTTTTTATATAAAAATATATTAAAATAATAATTTTTTATTTTTTAAATTTATTTTTAATATTAACACATTAAAAAAATTTAAAATTATTTAAAAATAATAATTTAAAATAAAATAATAAAAAATTTAAAAAACAACGAGGATGGGCTTGTTTGGAATGATTCTTTGACCTTATAGAGGACTGTATATAAGTGAGATAATCCACCTTATTAAAGCAATCAATGTTCTGAGAAGTCAGAAATAATCGTGCAGTGTATTGCACGGTTGGAAGTGATGGTTCATATCTTCAAACCTGGACACCATATTTTTCAAAAAAATTATTACCAACGTTAGCCTAACTCCCACCTTTGCAAACACTTCACAACCATTCATCTCTAGCCGCGTGTGTGCTCCCTGTCGTTGCCTCCTGTCGGTCCATAGGAAGCATGGCCCACATTGCCAGCTCGGCATTTAAGTTTTATATTAGTCAAATCCCACTTAAGCTAAAGTTAGGTTTGGTATTATCTTTGTAATGTAACCAATGGGAACCTTCCGTGTGGATTCGTTTGGTTGCTTTACCTCAATGACGGCACTGTCTTTTCATTTTTCTTTCGGATTTTACGTGGCAGACGCTGACATTGACTGTGATATTCTATCATTCACCGTTGGATCTCAAGTTTCCCGAGTGATTGAAATTCCTTAAAATAGTAATTCTGCCACGCCTGCTTGACTCCATAATTTATTTGTTTCCTGAAAACTGAAAAGGATATGAGGTGACTTTGAGAATAATGGAGCCTTTTCTTTTTCCATGGGGGCAAGACCTCATCTGAGGGTTATAATAAACTATTTTTAGTGATATAAATTATAATAACAAGCTTATCATTTGAATATATAATTAACCTGTTTTTTTAAAAAAAATATTTTTAATTTTTTTTTCAAATTAATATTTATTTGATATTTTTAAATCATTTTGAAGCGTAAATGATAAAAATAATTTTTAAAAAATAAAAAAATATTATTTTAATACATTTTTTAATGAAAAACACTTTAAAAGATAACTGCAACTATAATTTTAAATATGCTTAATATATAGAAGAGATCTATGAATTTTTATTTAAATACTAATTATATGTTAATTGAAATTAAATCATTTTTTATCTGTATTTAAAACTCCACCTTCCATATCAATTTAGTAAATTTTAAGGAAATATATACTATTTAGCTAAAATCTTATACCAATTATTATTTAGTTATTCATTATTTTCACATAGTTTTAGATTCAAGTTGAGGATGCAACAACTTTTTATTGACTCAATTTTAGAGAAAAAAAAGTTATATAATTCATTTTTTTTTAATTGTTGAAGCTACAGATTCAACAATTAAATTTAGGATTTACCCCAAATGAATTTTTTTACTGTTTTTAATAATGACTCGGTGGTTAATGAAGAGATTGAAAAAAAAAAAATTTATCAGGAAATTAAAAAATCAACTGAAAAAAAAATAGAATTTACTGTTCTTTCTTTCTAGAAAATGTAAACTTATTGATATTTTTCTATGGTACTATTATCACAAGAACAATACTTGTGGTCATGGCTTTATGCCGATCGCTTCTCTCAATGGCAATCAATGATAAACGTCAGGGAGTTAATAATTCCATTTCGATTAGGACTTCTAGATGACGAATCAATGCTACCAAATTTCAGTACTCAGAATCTTTTTCCTAAAAAGTTAGTGGGTAGAATTTGTGAGTGTTCTTCCATAAAGTAGTACATTTGCTAAAAAAAGAATGCATAATATGTATTAACTATGAGTTTCCAATTAAATTTTTTTAAAAAAAAAATAAGCTTGAAGGGAAATTAATATACAACAAGACACAAAATCTTATTCATTGTAATGGTATAATGATGAGATTGCTTTTAAACTATAAAATGTTTTACCTATGTATTAAAAGCAAAATAATCTTTTCATCATGATACAATTATTTTTATAAATTATAATGAACTAGACTAGACTAGTAATTTTAATTATTTTCATAGTAAATTTACTAATTTAACCCTAGAATAAAAGAAGGCTTTCTTTCAATCAAGGGCATTTTAGTTTGTGTTATTTTTCAACATAATTAAATTACTTTATTACATGAAGATAAAATCAACTAAAATCTCTTATAGGGGTGTTTTGGATCTTTTATCATGTTTTTTTTTTAATATCAAGGTTACACAAGAGCATTATTGTATTTGACTATATATTAAATATTATTAAAAAAAACTTATTGGTGTGTGTCAGTAAATGAATAACCTCTCGTTGTTCTAGCGGCACCTGTGGCGTTGTCAAATCAACTAAACTCTCTTATAAGGGTGTTTTGGATCTTTTGTAATGTTTTTGTAAATGATTTTGAAAATGACATGTGTGTTCTCAAGTTTTTTTTTTTTGTATTTTTTTTGTTGAGTTTGTTTTGGAAGATTTTCTATATTGATATTTTTTTTTCAATTTCATCCTTTAATATTAAATTGATTGGGGGTTGGGCTTTTTTATTCAACTCGGGTCTAGGATTTCATAGGTTGCGAGTTTGAGACATTAGTTTAGGTATAGAAGATTCGCCCGAGTTTTTTTTTTTTCTTTACTTTTAAGTTGGTCATGTTGTTTTATGTTTTATAATTCAACATTTATATTATTAGAGATTAGACTCTGTTCTTTTTTTTTTATCTGCTTTCTATAAGAATTTTTTTATGACTTTTCAACATTGTTTTTTGTTGATTTATTCACTGATTTTGAAAATAACCCTGGTTATCTCTAGTCTGTTTCTTCTTTTTTTGTCGTTCTTTGTAGAATTTTCTTTGGCTAATTCTCTAAATTGATATATATATATATATATCAATTAAATCCTTCAATATTTAAACCATTGGGAATTGGGTTTCTTTAATTTAGCCCAGGTCTAGAATTTCATTAGTTACAAGTTTGAGACATTAGCTTAGGTTTAGAAGGTTCACCCGAGTTTGCTTGATTTTTTTTCTTTCTTTCCTTTTAAGCTCATATTTATTTTTTAGTTTCATCCTTTAACATTTATATTATTAGCAATTAAGATCAATTTTTTTATCTGCTTTCTATAGGATTTTTTTTATGAATTTTCAAATTGATATGTGTTATCTCGGGTCTTTTTATTTATCATTTTTGGTCAAATTTAATTTGGAAAAAATTTTAAATTGATTTTTTTTTAATTTCATCCTTCAATATTATATCGATTATGAATTAATTTTATTTTTTAATTATATCCTTCAAAGTTGAGGTTTTTATATTAGGCTTCGTGGTTTTCTTTTTATTTGTTTAACTTAGTCTCATAACTTAAACCATGTATTTGGTGGGTTAGGTTTTTTTTTTTTGGTAGTTACATATATATATATATATAAGATTTAATATATTTTTATGGTATGTCCTTTGGCATTAGGTTGCTTTAGAATTAAGCTTCGTAATATTTTATAGTTTTCTTTTTGTTTGAGTTATTTCATCCATATGATACAGGTTATGGAGTTTGGTTGGTTTGCTTTGTGTTTTTTTATGCTTAATTTATTGACCATATAAATTTCTATTTTATAATGGATTTTTTTTGAAATTAGACTTTATTTTTGTTTGTTTGTTTTATATTGATTTATCCTGAATTCATAACATGTCTTGCATATTTAGCATGCTTTCTCAAGTTGATGCATATCATTTTTTATTTTATTTTTTTTATTCTTTCCTATTTGATTGGTTGAAATCTTAGCTTCATAGTCCTTTTCATTTCTTTAACCATTTGTTTTTCAAGTTAAGATGATTTTTTTTTTATTTTAGTTTATTTATTGCTGTTATTTTTTCTTTTATTATCTAATTAATTATACCATCATTTTTTTTCCTCATTAGAGTCTACAGTCCAAATCATGTTTTTTTTAATTAAAAGACACGCTCACATCACCCTTTATTCTTTTTTCTCACCGATAAAAAAATTATTCCAACCCTAATATAACACGGGCCCACAAATCTAGTTTACTTATATAATGTTGATAGTTTATTTGTATGATTTTTTTCTTGATTTTAAAGGATATTTTCATATCATATCATCCATATATGAGATTAATTTCTCTTATGAAATTTTTAAAAATAAATCTTCATATCAATTTGTTGTACACTGATTTTAGGATCAAAATCTTAAAAACAAAACAAGAAACTTTCTTAACTCTCAGACATAGCGATTTGTTCGTTTGCATGTTACAAGTGTATATAATTAAGATTTGTTTCTTATAATGATTTTAAAGATATACATGATGTACTATAAGCATAAAATTAGAGTTCGAAAAATAAAAATAAAATTCTAACTTTCTTAACTATCATACATAACATTGTTTAGAGTTGTTTGCATGATATTAAATGCTGTATTTTTACCATGTTTAAAATAAAATATCTTGTGCTTATAATCTTAGACAGACCACAATTATTACTCGGTGAAGTTATTTAGAGTTTGCCTATTTACGCGATCCACTCATGCGCCACACATTTTTTTTTTTACGCTGTGGTATAGCGTGGTACCCAACATAAATAAATGAGCTATTAGTTGACAACGACTATAGATTAAAATAGGATTACGACACCGTACTTACACGGTTTTGATTCTATCATTTTAAATCATTGCAGCCTTACAATTACCTATTTCAAACGACAACATAATATTTATACCTATTATCTAAGATATTTTACCTTTTGGTTTATTTATAATGATATTTGAATTAATTTATGTATATCTTAATTAATTTTATAAATTTTAAAATTAATAATTATATAAGTTTTTAATGATCTTAAAATTTATAAAATTTAAATTAATAATTTTTTAAAAATAAATTTAAAATTTAATATATTGAATTACACTTTAATATCATGGATAATATATGATTTTGGTAAAAATACAGCAACATTAATGTTCCCCCTGTTATCCTCATCATCTTCTTCTTCTCCTCGTCACAGCAGTAAAAAGCAAGTGCCACAGTACAATTTCTACGATCAGAGATCCAATCACCTTGGTCAAAGGTAACTCGAGGGAGTTATCAACTCACGAGGATGGTCCCTAGCTCGAAGGAGAAGCCCTAGAACAGTACACGTGGGCCTGATTGTACTGTTAAACTGTATATTGTCAATCTGTTTGGTTCAATCATGTTAGAGTTAATGCAGCATCGCCGGTCGCTGGTACGCTGCCAAAATCCATGGAAAATAATTAACTATAAAATATTTCCTATGATCAATAAATAATATATAAAATTAAACTCAAATCTAAAATATCTTGGTGGGAGCAATGATGGCACTTTGACTTGAGGGTTTTGTGATCGTGTGCACCTTTAGGTTAGCTAATTAAGCTAAGATAATGAGGTTTTCATAAGAAGAAAGAAAAACAAAACTAAGATAATGAGGTTTCTGGGGGGCTATTGTCGTTTTAGCCTCAAAACAAAATTTGTGATTTTTTTATTGTTTTGGGATAACGGCAGAAAATATTTTTAACAATATATTTTTTTAAAATACACTAAAATAATATATCTTTTAAAATTTATTTTTAGCATTAATCCATCAAAATAATTTAAAAAATCATCAAACAACAGTTGCACCGTGCCCAATCACAGCCTCAGTTTCAAACTCCTGTACATGCTTTTTAATTATACATGTATCTTTTGAACAGCATATACCTTTGGTTAAACCGATAGCAACTAACTTCAAGACTTTTAAGCCATCTACTTTTTTTTTTTTTTTTTTTCTCGTTGCCTAATTAATACTATATATATATATATATATATATATATATATATATATGTAGTATTAGCTGAAAAGTAAGACTAAACAAAAATCGGTTTTAATTGCAAGAAGAAAAGAGCTAATTCACAGTACATGCAGCGCATAGAAAGTGACAGTGACATAAAAAAAATTGCAGAAAATGTAATAAATAAAAAAATACATTTTTAACAATTAAAACAATAATTTTTTTTTCCTCTTAAATGGAAACTTGAAAACCACCCACCAATAGTTGCCTTCCCACCCTCGTTTTTTTTTTTCCCCTCTCCAAAAACTAGTATTTATTGGTTCTGTTATTCCCACCACCTCTCTCTGAAACCATCACCTCCTCCCTGTCACAGCCTTTTCGGTTCATAATTCTCTCGTGTTAGCATCTGATTTTCTCTTCTCTGACAATAGTTTTATGGTTTGTTTCCTACACAGATCATATAAACGTCGCAGGCTTTCATCTAAAAGAGCTTGGTTTGGCAAATTTGTTTTCTTGTTTCATTTTTTAGGCACCCATTTGAGATTTCTTGTGAGATTTTGAAGGTTATGGAAAACAATTGTGCGTATAGTGAGGAAGATGAGCAGATGGAATTGCCTCCGGGATTTAGATTCCATCCAACTGATGAAGAGCTCATAACTCACTACCTGTCTCAGAAGGTTCTTGACAACTACTTCTGTGCTAGAGCTATTGGAGAGGTCGATTTAAACAAGTGTGAGCCATGGGATTTGCCTTGTAAGTCTTTTATGTCAATATCCCTCTGGTTCTTAGTTCTTCAGCAGTTTTTGCTATGTGTCATGTTCTCACTTTATGGTTTGTGTTCTTTTTAATGCAGGGAGGGCTAAAATGGGTGAAAAGGAATGGTATTTCTTCTGTGTTATAGACCGGAAGTATCCCACCGGTTTAAGGACGAATAGGGCCACTGATGCTGGTTATTGGAAAGCCACAGGCAAAGACAAGGAAATTTACAGGGCTAAAACACTTGTTGGCATGAAGAAGACCTTGGTTTTCTACAAAGGGAGAGCCCCTAGAGGAGAAAAAACCAACTGGGTTATGCATGAGTATAGATTAGAGGGGAAAAACCCCGTCTATAATCCCCCTAAGACAGCAAAGGTAGGGTTATCACTCTGTTTCCCCTGTTCTCCTCTGTTTCACTTTTATTTTGTTACACTTGATTGGTGATTGTATTGATTTATAGATCATTTTGCCTGGCTTCTGTTGCAGAATGATTGGGTCATCTGTAGAATTTTTGAGAAGAGTCATGGAGGAAAGAAAACACATATTTCAGGGTTGGTGAGGTTAAGCTCGTATGGAAATGAATTAAAGCCATCAATATTGCCTCCATTGATGGATTCTTCTCAACACAATAACGACAAGAGGACTAACATAGGTGATAAGTCTCACGTGACCTGCTTCTCCAATCCAACGGAGGACCAGAAACCCCATGAAACCATTGCTGGTTGCTTTAACATTTCTCTTGGAGCTCCTTCGTCTTCTTCAAACATGTCCCCTTCCTCAGTTCTGTTTTCAAAACCCTCACCTCCAAACTCCTTATATTCCTCTCAAATTTTACCAAACATAGCAAATTTTCAATACCCAGATTCTGTTATGATGCCAGAACACTCCATGTTGAGGATATTGCTTGAAAACCATGGACCCGGCATGAACCTAAACTCAAAACGGGAGCTTTCAGAGGACACTGGCCTCAGCACTGATATGTCTTCAGTGTTAACCAACCATGAATTGGTTCATGGTTCCTTTGAGGATCCATCAAGCTCTGCCGGACCAGTTGATCTTGATTACCTTTGGAATTACTGAACTTCCAGTTGCATAAATATGTTAAAAAAAAAAGAAGCGAGTTTTTTTTCTTTTTGTTTAGTTATCATTATGGTGTGTATAGCTTCTAATTGGAAGCGAAGGATTTTCTTAAATATATGATGTTAAATTACTCTCTACATAACATTTTTTTTCTTTTTGCCCACCTCTTGTAATTGGATACAATATCATCTGCCTATGTTAATTATCAATTTGCTTGCACACAAATTTGTGAACATTGGACAAATTATATCTAATTTCACCTAGTCTCGCAATTATAATTTCTTTTATATATATATATATATTGATATAATTTATGGATGATGGAGTCACTCATTTGGATAAGAACTAATAATGCTTTCTCCATAGTTATTTACGGGATGATTGGCTGTTCACTTGTTAGGCCACCAACCAAGAGTTACCAATGATCAAAGAATGTACTGACAAACCTTCTGTAGCCTATCATGTGAAGCAAATAGCGTCCAATGAACTTATTATTGAATATATTCTTTGAAAACTGCTGAGTTTTAAGGTTCAAATTACCAATGGAACGGACATGAATGACTATACCATGTGATGGGAAAGAGTCTTTTCTCGTTAAGTTCAAGTACTTGGAATCCCAAGTATTGAGCCATCGACCTCCTACATCATTTCGATAAAGTGTTTTTGTACTGTGGTGGTAACAGTATATTTTTTTGATTGAGGGCATATTAAAATTATTTATTTATTTATTTTTAATATTAATATATCATAATCATTTAAAAAAATATATTAATTTTATGTATTTTTTAGTCAAATGTATTTTCAAAACGCATCTAAATACAATTTTAAATACACAAACAAACATTGCTTAAGTTTAAACTTGTACTTAAGACATGTATGTGCGAAAACCACTTAAAAATCAATAATTTTGTTAATTTAATAAGTAATATGTTTTACGAGTCTTAAAACTTTTAAAATCATATGTCAAAGATTAAAAAAAACAAAAAACCAATTCTCCTTAAGAAGTTACTATGCACTTAGACTCATGACACTATTTACAATAATAGTGTAATTATAAAATTGCACTTGAACAAAAAACCATTGAACTAGGTATTGGGATATGGTGATCTTTTCACAATGACAAATTTGTTTTTAATATATTGTATGAGGTTAGATTTGTCATTTTTTTTTTGCAAATTAAAATTATTACTTTAACCCTAAAATAAAAAAAATATAATGTCTATCACTTAGGGATGTTACCAACATAACTCTCTTATAAGGGCTTTTCGGTTATTTTATATTGGTTTTATTGTTAATTTAAAGGTTACTCATGAACATTATTGTAATGGACATATTAAACATTATTTTTAAAAAACTGTTGGCACATATAATGCACGTGCCATCATGTGATGGCCCCCTCACTATTTGGAGGACGTGTGCGGGGCTATCTAACTACTAAACATCGTCTTCTAGAATGACATTTGAAAGATCTCAACATTCCTTACACGATGAGGTAACATATGGATACGAAGCTCCTATGGTTTAGAGCTGGCCACCATTTCTTTTTTTCTTTTCTTTTTGTTTCTCTTCTCCTCGAAGACTAGCCCATTTAATTACCTTTTTCTTCACATTTAGTCCATGT
This sequence comes from Populus tomentosa, assembly GCA_018804465.1. NCBI lineage: Eukaryota > Viridiplantae > Streptophyta > Magnoliopsida > Malpighiales > Salicaceae > Populus > Populus tomentosa. The sequence goes on from CM032001.1 coordinate 8,767,796, forward strand.
CCTTTTGATTACTTATTTTTTTTAATAAGCTATCAAATTATAAATATTTTTTAATTTTACCCCTTTATGATTTTTTTAATCTTTAAAATTTGATCCATATTCTTTTGGTTGCTATTTGTTTTGTTTGATATCATTTTTTAAATGTTTTTTTTTTAATTTAATCCTCCTTAATTTTTTTTCCCAATCAAATTTCATCCCCATTCACTTCTAGAAAATTATTAAATACCAATGGAAAAAATGACATCAATAAATTACGATGACATTTACTAATAGAAAATCACTGCGATGTTTTTGTTAGAAAGAACCAATAAAATTTGTTTTGTCGGTGAATACCAAGGGAATTACCAGTGGAATTCAAAGAATGAAAAAACCTAGGCAGGTATTCCCCCATTAATTACATCAGTAAATCTGTCGTGTTAATATTTCAAACAAAATTTTTAATGATAATTTATTGTCGTTAATTTCTGGTGGGGAATCTCTCAGTAATATTAAAGTTATAACCAACAACAAGCCCCCTTTTCCCCCTCCATTTCTTCTCCCTTTTTTTTTTTCTCTAGAAAACAGCACCCGCCCCCTTATTTTATTACAAATCTAGCTCTCATCATCACATATCCAGCCACCCTAACATGTAGTCTATCAATATCCATATCTTGGCTCAATTTGTTTTGAAGATTTGCCATATAAATTAAGCAAACCTATCCATTTTTTGTTGTAACCCATTTTTTATGTTAAGTTTTTGGTATTTTTTTATAGTATATATAGTTTGTTTGTGTGCTCACTTGTTTTATAGCTTTTTCTTAGAGGAATTTATTACATGAATGTATGATTTGTACATGTTAAGGTTTGTTTGAGATTTTAAAAAATTATATTTGTTTGTCACTTGATGAAATTGAGTTTGATTTTGTAGCCGAGTGTGTTATAATGAAATAAATAACAAGTTATTTAATGGGCACATTTCATATTTTGTCAATTTTATAGTTAAGTTGAAAACTTTAGTAAATTTAGAGAAATTTGAATTTTTAGAGAAAATTGATAATGACTAAAGAGTATTATTAAAATAGATTGAATAAGGTTGAATTGAACCTATGATAGCTAATTAGTTGGGTACCGATAATTTATTTAGTTCATATTATTAATTAATATATGTCGTCATCAATATTCTATATAGATTTCATACAAGTAATGGATGATCATTCTTAGATGTATTGAGTTTCACCTGAAGGGTTGCATATGATGAGTTTTTGTAATGAGATTAAGGGTTTTTTTTTTATTAATTACGCTCTATCTAATTCAAAGAATATTAGTGGAGACAGTATTAGATGTACATGTAAAAAGTATGAAACTAAAAAGTTCTTCGATCAAGATGTTGTTACGATGCATCTTATACAAAAAGGGTTCATTAAAAAATACTTGTGTTGGTTTGCACATAGATAACCCCATGTTCCTTACGAGATCATGGTAAAAAGGATGGCAAGCTTAACTTTTAATTCTAGCAATGTGCATGGAGTTGTGGATGATAATAATAATTCTTATAAGAGTATGGTGATAGATGCAATGAGAATGAATACAAGTTATGAAGGTGAATGTTTAAATGTATATAAAGAACTAAATGCAGATGCAACTAGATTTTTTAAATAAATTGAAAGATTCTGATGAACCATTATAGGAAGGGTGCAAAAATCATAGTAAATTATCGATCATTGTATAGGTGTTCACCATTAAGTTAGGTTGTTGGATGAGTGAGGTCAGTTGTGATATAATTATCGAATGAATGAGAAGCATTTTACCTAAAGGGAATAGGCTAAAAGAGAATTTCTATGATGTTAAATCTATGATGAAACCCTATTGACTTAGGATATCAGAAAATTAACACGTGTTCAAACTTTTGTTTATTGTATTACCGTGAAAATACAATTTTCATAGAATGTAGAACCTTGAGAGCATACTTGATCTAAATCCAAAATTGGTAAGGGAATGACTTGTGTTGCATATAGAAAATTTAGATACTTTCCAATCACTCATATGCTACAAAGGTTATTAATGTCTCTAAAGACTATAAAGTAGATGACATGACATGACATCATTCATATGATATGATGGATGAAGTCATGGTGTAATCGTCTGATGATGAAGCTTGAAAGTAGTTTAATAGAATGCATCCTCAGTTTTCAATGGAATATATATTTGGTTATATACATATAGATTCAATCCATTTAGGTTATTTATTGCACCTTATTTTTATTGACCAGTGATACTCATATTTTATAACTTGCCAATGGGGATGTGTATAAGGATGAAGTTTATGTTCTTATCTATGGTCATACCCAGTCCTCGTAGCTCAGATAATAATATAGATGTTTGTCTTTAACTGTTGATTGATGATTTGAATCAGTTGTGGTCATTTAAAACTTTGGCATATGATGTCTCAAGGAAATAAAATTTTCAAATAAAGAAGACTTTGATGTAAACTATCAATGATTTTCTTGTGTACATGATGGTTTCTAGTTGGAGCACACATGCAAAATTAGCTTATATATACTACATGGAAAATAACAAGGCCCTCACCTTAACAAATGATGGTAAAACATCTTTGTTTATTGCTACACAAGGTTCTTGCTAACTAGTCATAAGTATAGAAATAACAAAAAAGACTTATTTATAGGTAAAGTTAAAAGGGGTGTTACACCGCTAGTATTGTTGAGTAAAGAATTATATGATGTTCTCTCATAATATGAGGGCATTATATTTGATATTCAATCCAGTAAGCAAAAAAGTAATTGTTTGTATGACCTATAATTTGATAAAGCAAATTACTTTTTATGAGATTTATTATTGGAAGACTAATGTCCCCCGTTATAATCTAGATGTCATATATACCGAAAAGAACATGTTTGAATTTTTTTTTTAACATGGTGATGGACATGAAATAAAAGACAAAGGATGACATGAAAGCTGTAAAGACATATAATATTAGAGTTTGTGTTAAGGGATCAACTTCTAATGAGGTTGAAGTTAATTATTATGAAAAGTTAGAAGATGTGATTGAATTGCAATCAAAATAAAGTCTTTTTATTCTATCAACTCGATTTCACAATATCAACAATGTCTTTTCTTTTTTTTTTTTGCTAAGGAATGCCAGTAAGTTTATTACACATATACTCATTCCATTAGAAAGGATCGTTCTTGAGTTGACCGGTTATCCGTTGTGAAAACCAAAACTAGAGGTCATGTCCAAGTTCTTTAGGATGATAATGATAAAGTAACTGTTGTAGATGATGTCTTTCAACTTGATGAGTTTGTTGATCCATATTAAGTTGCTCTGTCTACCAACTTAGAAGAAAATGCAAATTTTTATGTCGCTGAGAATATTTTTGTTGATGTTAATGAGTCAAGTGATATATTAAAAACTAGTGGACATACAGATGTCGATGAAGATGATAAAAAAACATTATTGGGAGAAGGCCGACACCGGTGTTGTCATAAAAGAGTGGGAGAATAACAAAGCCATGAGGTAAGATTGAATTTAAATTGTGATATTTTTTTTAAAAAATATTAAAATAATATTTTTATTTTATTTTATTTTATTATGAACAAGGTTGTATGATTTCTGATATGATGCCTAGAAAAAAAACAAAGAAATATGAAAAATATAAAGGTCTTCCAGGCTGGGAAGACATGGCCGTATGAAGAGATTCCATACCTCCACACACTTCGGAGGGTATCTCGGATGCTTATCTTTAGCATGTGATGTCTGATCATTTTGTAGATAGTCATAGTCTGGTTCAAAGAACCGGACTAAAGAATTCATGGTTCCATGACCACGCACACTAACGAATCTATTCTGTTCATTTCACATGCAAAGCAAATGATAAGATTCTGTTATATATATATATATATATATATATATATATATATATATATATTAAATTGTTGCATTATATGGAAATGTTTAACTAACAATAACTTTCTTTTATAGGCTACGATGCTTGGGTGTGATCTAAGATCGATGAAGCTTTTTATTGAAACTCACATGCGGATGAGAACATATAAAATAGGTGTCGCAACTTGTGGATAGCCGAGTCTAGAAGTTCATTATATGTTGGATTTGAACATATTTTTTAAGTTATCATTTTCTTTATATTTCTGACTTGTTTTTGGTTTTCTTTAAGGAAACATATAACATTTGATCACATATTGGATTTGAACATATTTTTTAAGTTATCATTTTCTTTATATTTGTTGACTTATTTTTGGTTTTCTTTAAGGAAACATATAACATTTGATCACATAAGAGATACAAGGATAATCCTTCGACCTATCCAAGACTCAATCTGTATTTATGGTTGAAGGCTGAATCATGATTAATTTCCTAATACCCTTATTCAAGTTCAACACTTTTTTATTGTAGTCTTAACTTGTGCCCTAAAAGACAATGGCTTTATCATGGTATCCGCTACTTAATCACGAGTAAATGAACTTCTAGTAGAATTTTGGACACTTGATCTTACACAAAGTGAAATGCACTTCAAGGTGCATGGTTCTTGTATGAAAGAATAGAATGAGTGATATAAAAGTAACTCTCAAGTTGCCACACCATAAAATAAATGGCTAGATGGATATGATGCTAAGTTCTTTGAGTAAGGAATGTAATCATAATTGCTTAATTATTATGTTTACAATAGCTTGGTACTCAAATTACATAGAAGAACATGAAACGGTTTATTGTTTCTGATGCGGACCAGCCCAGAAACACCAGCAAGGACCCATTACATGTTCTAAATGGACCAATGACTCGGTCCAAGACAAAGACATTGAAAGACGCATTGAATGCATTGGTTTTGAAGGTTTCCACCAAGTCAGAATTGGAAGGTCCATTGGAGTATCAAGAGGAGATCCTAGTACATCTTATCCATGTGCAAGAGGGGTCCAATACAACCTTATTTGGGCCATGAGATGAGGGCTTTATTTTTGTTTTGTTAGGTACAGCCCAAGGCTTGTTTGGGCTTAATTCATTCTTTGTTTTAAGCTAGGATCCAAGACTTGTTTGAATTAAGTTATGGGCTTTTCATTTTAGGGTTTTAGGCCAGTTTTGAGTGGACCTCATATAAGTCCACATAAAGGATCCATTAGGGTTAACTTTTCAAGAACTATTTAAACTCATGTAGGCCAAAATTTCGGCAGCTTTTGATGATTATTATTCTGAATTTTTCAGTTTTAACGTGTGAGAGTGATTCTTGCATTCTTCAGTTCTTGAACGAACTGAATTTGACTTATCGAAGATTAACTGGCTTCGTGGCGTCATTCTACTCATTCCAATAGTGTTGGTGTCTTGGGGCAGGTTTTCATTGTGTCACACTCCTATCAGACCTATTTCGGCTTTCCAGGATCAGATCTCAATCTTAATTGTGGGTTGCATGACCACGTGATCACGAGGTTCGCATCAGTTTCCTTATGGAACAACTAATGAGATTTTTTCTAATGTATATAACATACCACCTTGTAGATTTTCTATCATTAAAGAAGTATGCCCAATCTTCATATAGAAAGAATTATAAAGTGAGACTACTAGTCTTTGATAATTATAATCCATGGTAAAGAGTTCTCTTAACATATTTGATAACTCACTTCACCACTTGTCAATAAAGTTTAGTAAGAGCAGTAATGTATTGATACAACTTATTCACTATAAAAGCAAGGTTAGGATGTGTCATGGTTGTACATTGTAGTGCTCCCACTATGTTGTGATACAAAGAATAATTTGGGAAAAAACAACTTTCTTTTAGATAATGAAGATGTTCTTGCGAATGGATTGAAGACCAATTTGCAGATTAACACATTTTTATTCTTAAGTACATTTGTCAAACTTTGAAGATGGATGTGATGTGAATTGAACTTTAAAAAAGGAAATTAGACATGTTGTTATTTTTGTTGGATCCTTAAAAACATAATGAAGAAATTTTTTGGTTTTTGAAAACTTACTAAAAACCTTTTGAATTATAAGTGCATGGACACTTTGATCACTAACTTTTCGTAAGCTATCATGTCTCATATAAACCGAAAATCATAAAAAATAACAAATGTCAATATTCAATAATATTTTAAAACTATTTAAAAATCAATTTATGATTCAAAATTGACTTTTCAGATTAGTTAGGGTCAACTAAAGCAGCTGGTACGAGGGGAGGTAGTGGCCGCACATGCAAGCCATGGATGAATAGGCTACTAATGTTGTTAGTGTGTCATTTCACACCTCTGTGAGGTTGAGAGGCATATGAGTCCCTTCTCTAGGTGCGCAATGTCTTCCTCTTCCTTTTTACGATGATAATGAGCTTTATCACTCTTTATGAGAGGACATTGGTTTGTTTAAAGTTTTGGTCTTGTCCTTCATTTCCCTCTTTTCTTTCTCTTAGTTTCTCTCGCCCACTATAGGTTTGACTACTGCCAGATCTATTGCAAAGAGTTGTTGTAATTAGGTCATAATGGTTAATTCAGTGATGTTGTTGTTGTCAACGATGATGGAGGAAAAAAAATATGAAAGAAGGGTTTTTAGGTTTGCTATTTTAGTGATGGCTGTTGTGACAAGAGGTTGCTGATGGTGAGGTGAATGGTTGTGATATGGTGCTTGATAAGAGGTAGTGGTCAATGTTATAGAGGGGAAGTTGTTAGGGTTTCATACTTTTTTTTTTAATGGAAAAAGGACACTAAAAGTGACTTTCCTTTTTCTTTCCTCTTTTTCTCTCCCAACCTTTTTCACTTAATTTCTGTACCTTTTCTTTCTATTTTTTTTCTATTTTATTTTTGACCTAAAATCTTTCTCTTCCCCCCTCATATTTTCTTTTTGATCTCCCTTCTTCTTTATTTGCTCCTTCCTCTCTATTTTTATTATGAGACCTCTTTATTTATACCCCTCTCATTTTCTTTTCTTTCTTCTTATCTCCCCCATTCTCCAATCTTCTACACCTTTCTCATTTTATCTTCTCCTTTTTTTCCCAACCTTATCCCTTGTCCATTAGTTGCCTGGTTAAAGGATTTGAAATGTTCACATTATCCAACCTTTTCTCTTACCCATCAATTATCACTATGCTCACTAAATTATTTTTTATATATATTTTTTTCTTTGATTTTTTTTTTTAATGTTGAAAATTCAACAACTTGCAAACAATAAGAAAATAGGTTAAAATTATTAAAAGGGTCAAAATTAACTGTATTACATCGAAAAAATATATTTTAGAAATTCTTTATATTTTTTATTTTTTAAAAAAATGTGATCGAAATAGGAGTTAAGATGGACTTATGACATCTATTAGGCTATGATTTTCTTAAATTCATCTTTCAAAAATACTAATTTATATGTTTGCATTACATTATGGGAAGATCCAAGTTAGCAAATTCAATAATTTTTTTCTAAGTAAAAGAGAAAGGTAGTAAAGAGTCTGGCTCCACGCTCGACATTATTTTATTTTTTTAAAAAAATAAAAAATAAAAATAAATCTATCAGTAGACATGCTAATCAACTGAGCTGCAATTTGGTTTGTTGTAAAACAATTATATATATATATATATATATATATATATATATATATATATATATATAGTATTTTCATGAATAATAAATCACCATAGAAAACTTTTTTTTTTGAAGTGTTGTAGTAGGTTAATGTTTAATTCAGGGAGGGGGAATTCTAGAGGAAAGGTACAGCAGCTTTGCCTAGCATGCACATTATTAACTTTTGTTGTCTAGTGGCCTTCCAGCCTCCCACAAGTCTTTGGTGTGGGGGATTATATTAAACCACATGAAAGAAAGCAGATATTCTTATCATTTGTCTGCATGCGTTTATATTTATATTATTATCGTAGCCTTTTATAAAATGACAAAAAAGGGCGACCCATGGATTGGTGCAAGAGTTCAGGGGGGAAAAAAATAGCCACTAAAAAAAATTACATTATCAACATCAAGTTGATGTAATATAAAAAATAACCTTTTGTATTATAATAAACTGTTTTGTTTTTTTAGACGATAAAAATATCTTTGAATTGGTTTGTATATCAATTACAATTACACTTTTATCTCTAAAAATAAAACATTGGTTTATTTTTCTAATATATATATTTTTAAATATAAATAAAAAAATCCTTGAAAACCAAGACAACCACTTAAAATTGTTCTACAATTGTTTGCTTTAGAAACAGTTCTGGATATCTCAACAAAGATCGACAATATGCTAAATTATCTAAAGTTTAACATGATTTATAATTAGGTTTCCTTTCTATTTTATTTTTTAATTAACATAAATATCCGGATTAGTTTACACGCACCTCGACTAATCTTACATATACTAAATTTAATAATCATATAAGCCTTTAATAGCTATCATATTAACAAGATATAACTCGAACTTAAAATCACATGAAGAACAAATTTTTTAATTCCAAACTCCTATCACTGGCTAATAGATTTTTTTTTAACCTATTATTCAACTATCAAATTAAAAAATGCTTAAAAAAATGTTATGGTATATTCAAATGTGGATGATATACTTTGATAAAACTGTGAGAAAAATTAGTTTAGATATATAATTAAAATAAACATCATTATTAGGTTAAAACCCAAAAAGCCATTAACATGTTCAAAAAAAAAAAAATCTCATTTCAAGGCTTTTAAAATCAATACAATGGTCATTAATTGTGACTTTTATAACATCACTGCAAAGAAAAATAATATTGATGAAAATATAGTAGCGGTTGCGGTTAAAAATAATTTTTATTTGGAAATATATTATAATAATTTTATTTTATTTTTTTAAAATTATTTTTAATATCAACATATTAAAATAATTTAAAAATATAAAAAGATTAATTAATTTTAAATAAAATAAATTTAAATTTTTAAAAAATACAATTTCAATAGTATTTCTAATCACCACTGAAATCCAATGCTCAATATGAGGATTCACGTCAAAACACACCATTTTAACTTGTGATTATGCCTGCAATGACTAACACTAAACTACACACAAACATGATTTATTGTTGTGGCAAATATTTTAAATCCACAGTACCTTTCATATCCATACTCGTGTGTGAGGACGTGAGAACCATGACTTGGTGCATATTTCATGGAAATAGATCAGCATGTCCTTAATTAATTTAATTATACAATTAGAATATTATTTTTTTTATTTGTTTTTTGTTCTAATGACATTTTCTAGCTTTTGTTGACGTATATAGTTGTTTTTAGGTTTCCCTTAACAATATATATATATAAAAAACGTTCCCGTTGTCAAATCATATATAATTTGTCATCTCATTAAGGGAAAAAAAAAGATGGAATTTATTATGAAAATGTGCCAGCTTTCCCGAATTCTCTATGTCCCAAACATGTCAACCCATTGTGACGCCAAATAGAGCTTAGCATCAAGGAATATCTCAAGTTTCAAAGCCATTCTTAGATTGGAAACTGATTTTTTGGGATTATATATATATATATATATATATATATATATATATATATATTCATCTAATTTTGATAAGAAGCAGGCAATGTGTAAATTAAAGCATACTCGACTGAAAATTATGTAATGCCACTGTTAGCAAAACCCCCTGTTCAATCGCGTCTTAGAATAAGCAAATAATATACTAAAATAAAATATGAAGCAACATTCCAAATCCAATAAATTTGAGATTACCTCTCACGTGATGTGTCATGTCACTCCCCTCTCCCTTCACACGTCTAGTCACAAGACAGAAAATTCGGTACCGTGCCTTAAATAAAGTCCATCTATGGAGGTCTTAATTGCAGAATCAGTGCCTCTTATGGAGTTATTGTGGATAATCCTTTTCCCAGCCCCCCATCGAGCATGGCGTTGTTGTGGCTTCTGTGGGGGAGGGGGGGCTGAGCAGCGAGCACATCAGCAGTCTGTGGGTCCCGTCTTCTGAGCTCTTTGCCCACCGATTACTCGATACAATGGTCATGTTTTTTCCAGGGCCCGCCACAGGTAGCGTCAGACATGGCTGCTGCTGATGAGGAACTTAGATTTTAGCCAACTGCGATGCAATGAACTTGAAACAGATGGCAGCAAATGATAACACAGTTCCAAATCCAGGAATGATGATGACAGCATGCCTCGATGGCCAATGGTTTAGAAAGCTAGCCAGTTTTAGCAATTGCTTAACAGGGCTACACTCTTTGGCGAGCCATAAAATCGGATCTCCAAGCTTTCTGCAGGAAGATGTGTTCCAATTTGTTTTTCCTAAACGGCAGCAACAAGAACACGTATTTCAGCCAAAGACTGGTTCTTTAATTACTTTGTAATTAGCTCATCATAAGATCATTCCTGTGGTTCTTTATGCAGAGTAGCCATGTATTCCATGGGTTAAAAAATGGAATTTGATTTCATCTGCTACTCTTTTCGTAGAGGACAAGAACTTCTTGGCCAAAAACTTCGGTGCCTGCTTATTAATTAACCAGTTATTAGATCGGCGAAATTAAGTAAACAAACCCGCTAATTAACCCACTAATTAAGCGGATCTTGACTTGTTAATCCATGCTCACCAGTCCGAAAAGAAAAGAAAAATACCCTCAAGCAACAACAACTTAGCCCAGCAGCAGCGCACTCTACAACTTTCTTAAATGAAACAACGTTTGAGTTTCAGTAATTGAAGTTCTTATGTTATGTATATGTAACGATGTATGTAATTATAGAAGAGAATCATCCTTCAAAACATACTGTATCTCTCAATAAACAAACAAGATAACTCGCCTGTAAGAGATCATGATAATTAAATTGATTAAAACCAGGAAATCAATGCATTCATACAACAACCAAAAGAAGATGGATACATTTCTTGAACGAGTTCTGCGTTAACCTAAAGTTTATGCTTCGGGCAAGGTGAAGTGCTCAAGCTTATCTCTGCTTGCTATATATAAACAACCTCATTGTAGCTTTGTTTTCCACATGAACTCAAAAGCTCCATGTATAGAAAAAGGCTGATGCATGCCATCATTGTATCTTTTGCTCTGACAGACATCATTTCAAGGCTGTCCATGCTTGGGCAAAATGAGGAAACAAGCAGTTCTTGTTGTGTTTGCTTGCTAGCTAGCTAGCTAGTTTTGGATGCATGAACACAGTGACAGCTTTCTCAAGACTAAATGATAAGGGCTTAACATTTTTACAGATCCATCACTTTCATATGGCCTCCTTAATTTGACCTTCAAAGAAGAACAATGCGATTGACTTTAACGCGTATTAAAACATGAACATGTGGTAGTTTCATGATGCCAGCATAGTATTAACTTCTTGAATTATATGTTTTAGTGGACGGTTAAATTTCACTCAAAAAACAGATGAGATGGATCAAGCACATATGGGCCAACTCCATTACTCTGAGAGGGACTCGTGTGCAAGAGTTGCTCAATAATGCCCACACTTGCTGTTTTAACATGGAGGTATACTGCGAAGCACTCTGATCAGTTTTTGTTCCATTGTTGGTTGGTAGAAAATGCTTTGTATTAGTAGGATACCAAAACCGAGATATTATTTACATACTTGTATGATTATAAATAATTGACTATTGAAAGATTAAATTTTAATTTATTTTATATAAATTTTAAGTTGAGTTTTATTAATGAAGTTTTATTTGTTGGGTTTGATTTAATTATTATTGGATATTTTATTTAATGAGCCATAAGTTCAATTGCTTATTTTAGTTAAGGCTTTAATATTTATATTATATTTTTTAAAATGTTAGGGAGTTTTTAATGAATTAAATAAAAATTATAGAGCTGTATATTTTTCAACTTGCGTTCTTCTTTTCTTTTTCTTTTTCATTTTTAATTCTTATTTATTTTTCTAAAAATTTTTGTTTTTAATTATTTTAGTTCATTCTTTCCATAAATTTAACATCAAAGCTTTAAATTTTATTTGTTTTTACAACTAAAAGATCTATAGGCTTGTTCATGTTCTTGTAATTTAGAATTAGATCATAACCCCTAGATTTGTGATAGCTTTTATCAATCGATCATCTCCTCCATGTGGTGCAATCGCAGCCCACAGACTCACACCTCCTTACATAGTCGTCAATCAACAACAACAAAGAATAAGACTACAAGAAACAAAAGGAATTCACAACAGCTTCCAAGAAAAATTAATTATCCCCCGCCATATCACCAACCACGTCAGCTCATTACTACCACATCAACTGGTGAAGCCACATCAATAAAGGACTACTGCACCATCTATCACATCATCAGCTCATGCCACCTCAGCTGCTACATCAGCAGTTCCCGCCACCTCAAATGTTTTGTCTGTGTCTGTCGTATCATTATCTTTGTTATGTCATTGACAACAAATTCCAACATTCTCCCTAGCAATCTACTTTTTATTTGTTGAATTTTACTTTTTTATAGTTTTACACTTATCATTTAAGGCTGTTATTAATATTACTTTTGTGCCTAAAAAATTCCCAAGAAAAAAAAATCTCACCTTACATTTTTATTCGTTAATTTTGCTTGTCAACCTTTCTTTTGTCATTGATATCTATTATCTTATCCTCTTTGATAATTATGAGATTTTACCTTAATGATATTATTATAGTCATTTAAAAGAAAGTACAAACTTAGATGATCAATATGTTTGCAAGAATTGAGTCCAAAGCGTTTTCGAATAAGGCATCCAAAGACCAATAAGTATCACAAGAATAACCATTATGGACAAGTTTATTCTAAGTGTCACCAGTATGACCATCATTTAGGTTACTCCAAACACGATGATCTTGATGAGCAAGTTATGAGCCCTAACAAAATAGAAACCCTAACTTTTGACGGTCATCATGACTCTTGGATCTTTGATATATGGATTTATGACATGGATCAATTTTTGAGTGGCACAACTTGTATGATAATAGAAAAGTTAGATTTGCTAATATGATATTCAATAGTGAAGCCAAACTTTATTGAAGAGATGTTAAGGATTATTTAAAAACAAAAGATAAACCTCTTATAACTAATTGAACCAAGATGAAACAAAAACAATAGGAAAAGTATCTACCTAGTCTTATAGGAATAAAATCTTAGACCAATGGAACAATCTAAGACAAGAAAACAAGTCAATGAATAAATATATAACACAATTTAATGATTACATAATGAGATGTGTCATAAGGAAAAATAAAGCCATGACTTTGCATAGATTTTATAAAGGTCTGAATGATGATTTTAGAAAAAAGATCAGGCTTATAAGTGCTTTTACTCTTGACAAAACCTATACTGTAGTGTAAGATTATGAGTTGCATATAAAGAGACAATGTACAAAACATTAGGACCCTTTTTAGATTTCAATTTAGAAATAATGATTTTTTATTAGGTGCTTCATTCTATAGACCTAATCTTAGTAGTGCTCATATTTATAAAGAAAATAAAGACAAACAAGTCATTAATGAAATTTCTAAGTTGAGTTTAAAGGTTCAGTGTATTAAATATCAAGGTTATGGTCATATGTTATTTGATTGCACCTTTAAACCTTTAGTCATTCAAGAACATAAGGAAATAGGTGATAAAGAAAACTATTCTATGCAAATGTATAAACCTAATCTTAAGGACTTTAGTCATCTAGATGAAAAAAATATACAAGAAGAAAGACTTAATACTATAAGTCCGCATGAGTCTGAAAATGAGGAAGAAGTTTTAGGAAATCTTTTAGTGGAATTGCCTGAAGAGGTGAATAGAATCTTAAAATAGTCTTATGATATTTGTCCTCTTAAACTATTTGATTCCTCACCCACCATGCTTATCACTCCCTCATGCTTGACGTCTAACATGTCATAGGTTTAGAGCAACATGTTGAGCTCTATGATCCTTTACCCTTAACACGTGATGAGGAAGATGAAGATAATCTTGATTTACTAGGTTATGTCAAAACTATATCTGCTACGGTTTCCAATAGTGTTTTTTTCTCTCCATATCCTCAATGATATAGTGTTCATAGTTACAAACCTAGAAAGCTTGTAGATCATCTTTATATGTCTCCTCACCCTAAAATATCTAATTCAACTGAGTCTTTTACATGTAGAATTTATAATTTGCATGTTGAGATCATAAAATAAATTCAAGCAAGTAATAAACAATACAAATTTTGAGCTAATTTATATAAGTATCTTGATGCACTTAATGTTGAAGATTATTTCATGATACAAATTAGACCTAAATGATGTCTTTTGAAAACCAATCATAAATTATAAGTGAGTAGTGCTAGACCATTCAAAGTGTTGTAAATAATTGAATCAAATAATTATGTTATTAAATTACTACTAAACTTTGATATTAACTCTACTTTTAATATGAAGGACCTATATATAAAATACAATAGCTTATCCTTGATGCTTCTTCAGAAACCTTTACCCTATTATTCTTATCTTTGACATAGAATGAACATATTAATGCTACTTTGAATGCACAAGTTGTTTTTACTAGGGATGGTGAACTTCAATAAATCCTAGTATATGGGTTAGACGATTAAATTCAGACTATATTTAGATTATTCAGAGAGATATTACAACAACTTGATTCTTATCTTTGTGAACATTATCGAAGTCGCCTTGACCTATACTCGACGAGGTCGGGTTCTTCCAACCCTGGAAAAATTGGTGGGGACACCATACCAGAGATGTTATTTATGCACTCGTATGATCATAAACGATAGAGGGTAACCCAAATCATTAAGAGATTGAGCTTTAGCTTATGTTTTAGTTTATTTTATATGAATTTTTAGTTAAGGTTCATTAATTAGGCTTTATTTGTTGGTTTGATTTAATTATTGTTAAGTATTTTATTTAGTGGATCATAAATCTAATCGCTTATTCTAGTTAGGGTTTTAGTATTTATATCCTACTTTTCTAAATATTAAGGAGTTCTTGATAAATTGAATAAAAATTATTGATGGGTATTATTGGGTTTAAAATAAAATAAAAACAATACTCCTATTTGGATCTTCTATCTATCAAGCTTTAACCAATCAATTACCAACATTAAAATTAATGATAAAAAAGATGTGTTTTAGTATAAATAGTTCATTTTTTATGAATTAAAAAAAAATTAAAGCAGGGGCTAATAGATTAGTAATATGAAATAGATGGGGGATCCAATTGCAACTTTGTTTTCTTATAACCAATGTTTCAATGCTAACTTTTTTGGCAAAAGATTGCCTTTGAAGCAAAAAAAACCATATCACAAAGGAACTTGCTGCCGAATGAATAAGGTCACCAAAACCAGATCTCTCTGGGGTTCTTAGGGAACTACCATCCACATCCAGCTTAACAAAATCTTCATTTAGACGTTGCCATGAAATTTAAAGAGGAGTATGCGGATCATCATTAATAACTTTCCAGATTGAACTACAGTCATCTGTCAAGCTGTAGATGTTTCTAGGGAGCCACTCATTGCCATCATAATTTTTTTATTATTATTTTTAATAAACATGGATGTCCGGATCAACTTGTATGTATCTTTACTAATCCTCACAGGTCCTGAAGTTAATAACTAGGTAAGCTTCTAGTGGCTATCAATATTAACAACCACAAGACTCGAACTTGAAATTACAGAAGAGCAAATCCCTTAATTCTAAGCTCTTGTCACTAGACTACCTAGTAAATAATTGCCCATCATAAACTTACCCAAAGGAGATACTGCTTCTCCGACGCCATGACACATGAACAAATGAGCATTCGGGGAAGAAGCAAAAACCCAAGCAATAGAGCACTGTCTCATCAGCCATTTGGCAGCACATACAACCAGCTGAAGTAGACAACTGACGAGTATAACGAAGGTGATTACTAGGTAGGCTTTTATGCAAAACAAGCCAGATCAACGTCCTAATCTTCTCTGGACAATTAAGCTGAATCAACCATCCCCATTTAACACCAGACCTTGTCTCTCTGTAGTGATGTAACGGCTAAGTATAAACAGCCTTGGGTTCATATACACCTGCAGAAGAAGAACTCCAAGCTACAGAATCTTTTAAGTTTGTGTTAGATGGAATTGGAATAGATAACAATCAGCCCCTTATCTTCAGAGGAAGAACAATCACTATTTTGTCAAAATTCCAGGAGCCATTGAACTAAACATCCTTTACCCTCAAATCAGTGTCCGATACGTGTACTGTTGGGATTAATTCAGCTAACAAACCTTCGTAAAGCCACCTATCATGCCATAAAAAAACATTTTCAGAACCCAATCTATAAATAAATCCATCATGAAGATAAGAGAAGGCTTTCATAATAGACTTCCAAGTAAAACAAACCGAGCCTGTAGACAAGGATTGATGGAATAGGTTAGTCTCTTTCAGGTATTTATGCTCGAGGACACCAAACCACAGCTTATTCGGGCTATTGAATAAGTGCTAAATTAGTTTGCCTAAACAAGAAACAAACATTTGACAATCTTGAGTCCCGAACACCAAGACCCCCTTTTCTTCTAAAAAGCAAGACATTACAGTCCAATTCACCAGATGAACACCTCTGCGAGAGTCATTATTGCTCCAAATAAAAGTATGAACCATTTTATCAATACTAGCATAAACAGACTGAGGAATCAATGGTTTTGCATATGATAAACTGGAATCGCAATAGCAACCGACTTAACAAGAGTTAATTTCCCTGCTCTGTTCAACAATTCCCTTTCCAATCTGCCAACCTTCTTGAGATCTTATCAATAACAAAAGTTAAATCAGTACTTTGAACTCGTTCTTGAATTAAATGAAACCCCAGATATTTCCCAAGACTAGTAGCCATCCTAATTGAAGAAAGTTGGGTGAATCTATCATTTTTCTTCTGCTTACAAGCTTAGAACACATAATCTTGGACTTCTAACATTAAGTCCTGAAGCCTTACAAAATTCAGATAAGCCTTACATAATCTATCTTACTTGGGAATTTTTTGCTTTACTAAAAAGCAAAATATCATCTGCAAAAAAAAAAAAAAAAAAAGATGAGAAATTCTTGAAGCTCCTCTACCAGGAATGAAACTACTCTGTAACGGACCAATAAAACTATCCAAAACAGGCCGAAGTTTGACAATCAACGCCCTCATTTGACAAAGTAGGCAAATTATATAGCCCCAAGTTCGTAGATTCCGAAGCTTCAGAAGAGTAGAAGAGGGATTTGAAGTAGCAGAGAGCTTCCTCTTGTAAAATAACACCATCCGTGCAAAACTCCCCAGTAGACTGGAACAAACCATGAACACAATGTTTTTTCCTGCGGGTAGATGTCAGAGTGTGGAAAAATTTTGTATTCCTGTCCCCATACCTCACCCATTTTTCCCTTGACTTTTGGTACCTCAACATCTCCTCCTGTTGAAGCACAACATTATACTCTCGTCGCAGCTACTTCTCAAAAGCAGCCAAAGAATCAGATGGGTCATTATCCAAGCAACGCTGCACACCATTAATATATATATGAGCTACAAGTATTCTCTTTCAGTGAAAAAAATACTGCTGAAAGTATTTTTATTGAAACTGATGGATTCTTCCCTAACTTCAGCCAAACCCCTAACAGCATCATTGTCATATTTGTTCCATGCTTGCAACACTACTCCATGGTAGTCAGAATGGATAGCCCGAGCTGCTTCGAGACGGAAAGGTCTTTCTCTAATGAATTGAGGTAAGCCCCCACACCTCGAAAGAAAGGAAAAAAGAACGTGCCACTGGAGCACCAACATGCATCCTTCGTATGCATGCAACACATCGTTATGAAGCTTCCAATTAGATGATTGAGATGAAACGAAAGAACACCACCATTTGAGCTCGTATCACACCACACAAGTCTCTAGAAGGGGCGTGTGTTACATACATATCCCTAACTTAATTTTCCTTTTATCCATTTAGTCTCTAATCCAAAAACTCTTCAATTTAGTCCTTAATTTCAGCTCACCTAGCCTAATTTTAGACCCAACCTAACCTTCTTCTTCTTGTCCCAACCTAGCCTTCTCATTTCACAACCAAACTCTCATCTACAAGCCCAACTTTAGTCCAATTTAATTGTACACCTAGCCTCATATGACCACATTCTCTTTCTAATCAATACCTATTTGGCTCAAACTATTTAAAACCAATTTTTTTACTAATACTTATCTTTAAACTTAAGGTAAGTTTGTTATGTGAGAATCACTTTTTAAATTTTTTTGTGTTTGTTTGTTATTAGAAAAGTTGGTCAATGAAAAACATTTTATAAAAGTTGTGAAAAATTTAGAAAGGTCATATAATTTATTGATTATATCAAATTTGGTCCTCAAACTTTTGATTGCTATATATATTTTGTTTTGAATATTTTTTTTTTAATTTTATCCCTTAGAATTTAACTTTTATATTAACTTTGGTCCTTATTTTTATAATTGTTATTTGCTTTTCCCTTATCATTTTTTAATTGAAATTTTTTATCTATCAAATTTGATCCTCATTTTTTTGATAGTTACTTATTTTATTTGAAATAATTTATGAAATGTTAATTGTTATTATTTTAATTTCTTCATCTTTTTTTTTTTTTTTTAGATTTGATCTCTATTATTTTGATTATTATTTATTTTATTTGAGATAATTTATGAAATTATATTTTTTTTCAATTTCATTCTTATTCAACCTTTTAATTTGTAAGATTTGTTCCTCATTATTTTAATAAATTTGAAAAAAAATAAAACATTAATAAGTTATTTTTCAGCTCATTTTTCATGACATAACCAAACACTAGAAAGTGTTTTCTAATTTATTTTTCATCACACTATTAAACATCGAAAAATAATTCGTTTTCTCGAAATTTACTTTTAAAAAAAAAAAACTATTTTCTAGCAAACAAACGAGGTCTTAATTATATATCCGTTATTTTATCCTAACCTCTCTTTTCATCAATGGTTTGCTATTAAGCATCAACTTATCACCCAATAATAAATATGGCACAACAACTAATAACTTAATTTTCTAGAAAACTAGATATCTTTCATTATTTTTTCCTCTACTAGATAAGCTTATATAATCTTTGGTAGCTATAAATTCTATAGGTCATTGGATAAAAATAAAGCTCTCTTGAATTCATTACTATTTTGTTTCACTTAGAATATTGTTGTCCTGTCACATTTTCTCTTTTTACACGTACACTTCACCCTTTCTGTATTTACTAACATAAATATCATAGGGCTCCCCATTATCATAGGGCATTTGTTTTGCATGTCAGTTACTAGGCATGGAAAACCCATACCAATCTAAAGTTTTTAATGACTTCGTCATTTAGAAAATAAATGAATGAAAAGGAGGGGGAAGGAATGGAGGAGAATGGTACGTTTACCTTCTTTAGAAAAATTGAGTTTAATTTTTATTTTTCATTCTCCTCTGAATATATATAGCTTTTCAAAATTTTATTATTTTTTACAAATAAACATTTTCAACCTTATTTGTGATTTCATCCCAACTAAAAAGGTATTATTAATGACGTTTAAAATTTATTATTTTCCATCTCCTTTTCCATCAAGAAAAATAAAAATCACTCCAATTTCTTTTAGTTATTTTCCGAACAAGAAAGATGAGAAGTTTCCCATCCCTTCTCCTCCTGTCCTGTCACAAATTTCTCCGAAGCAAACTTTAAATGTCAAAGTTGAAGGATCCATAAACGTGTTCCAATAAACTAGTTTGGGCTAGGTTTTTGTCCTATTAAACGAGCTATCCTTTGTGTGTTTGGGGTCTGAACTTGAGTTTTGTAGGATCCTACATGTGAACCTCAAACGGCTCATTATTTAGGTTTGATGTTCTTGAATATTTGGGCTAGGCTCGTTTGATGAAATGCAATGCATAGGCTCGTTTGATGAAATGAATCGCTTGACAAAGAATAGATCGCCAAAGCTGCTTCCACAACGAAAGCGGCTTCATGTTCTGTGATAGTAAATTATATTGTTTAAAATAATTTTTTTTAAATAAAAATATATTATTTTAATATATTTTCAAGCAAAAAATCATTTTAAAAAATATTTTAAAATAAATATTATCAAGTAATTCTGTCATTTGTTTTGTATAAAATATTTTTTTATATTTTTCTTTGTTTATTTCTTGAAAAAGTATTTTACAAGAATAATAGTCAACGTTAATTAATATTTTTATAATTAACATTTAAACTTAATTTATTTGGTCAAATATATTGTATTGTATGGACGATAATCTACACACAATATCATTAACCTCTTTTAATCATACCACCATCTCCGTTACCATTAATTTTACTGTTATTTCCACTATTAAAACTCTGTCAACAATACATAACAACTTCATCACTTATCATTTACAATAATAACTATCATTTCTCCATCATCACCACTATTTTTACCTTTATTATCACTTTTACCTAATCACTATTATTACAATAATTATCATTATTATTAGCTTTGTATTACAACATATCAATATCATTTTACCATCACTATATTTTTTACATCTTTACTTGAAAAATATTTTACATTTGTAAAATATTTTACGCCAAGACTCCATCAACTACTCATATTCAACTTCATTTTTTTTTTAATTGTATAATGTATTCTCAAGTCATATTTTATTTCCTAAAAGTAAACTTATCTTTCAATTTCTATAAAAAATATGGTTTTATAACAGATTTAAACTATATAACAATTTAGAGAAGAATATATCTTTAAACTATCAAACTAAAAAAATAATCACAAGAGATGAGTCGTTGATAAAATTTGGAATCTCATACTTGAAAAGTGCTAGGTTTAGTCATTTCTATTATACTTTTATCCTTTTCATTGCACATTGGTGTGTGATGATGGGCAATATTCATTACACAAAATATATCTATTCTTATAGACTGATCCTACTACACGAAATTTAACTTTTTTTGGATGGGCAACATGTGTGATGAATCTAAATTACACCCAAGATAGACTAGATAAGCACTGGTGGATGAATAATCATCTTTATTACTAGCCCAATCAGCATCCAAAAAGGCATGAAGCTTGATAGCAAAGGCATTAAGAGAGTGGGATGAGTCACGATGCAAAAGAAGACCCTTGTTTAGTGTACCAACGAGGTAACGCAAAATACGCTTAACAAGAATCCAGTAGGCATCGGTTGGACTGTGGATGAACTGAGACAGTTTGTTCACAGCAAATGACATATCTAGTCTCGTAAGAGAAAGTTACTGAAGACTCCCTACAACTTCACGATGAATGAAGGATTAGAGACGCTCTGATATCATGATAGAACTGAAGCTTAGAAAGTGAATCGCTTACATATTTTATTAATGGAAGACATGTATATAAATACATATCCTAATCGATTTCTCTACTTTGCAGGAAGACCAATTCTTAAGATTACAAACTATTACAGCTGCTGAATCCTAATGAAGAACAAATTGTTTCAGCTATATATTGAGTTATCATTGGTTAATAGAATCATACCAACTAAATTCATTATCTTGATCAGAAATATTTGCAATTTTACTAAATCTTTGATAAATCTCATCAATCAATATGTATTGTATTTACCATGAGTAAATCATACGCAATAAATGACCACATAATTTAGTAAAATATTTAATACAAAGCTATGCTTGTCCTAGAATTTTTCAACAATTTAAAATCACAACGCACCTAATTCATTAAACAATTAATAGCTAGTTTTACTAACAAAAAAAATAGACGAGAGATATTATTTCAAGAACTTATAAGAAAAAAAAATAAGGTTGAAATGAGCAAAATTAAAACACACATACCTTGAACCACAACTATTCCTACAGCCCATATATAATTAATCTGCATAATAAGATACAAGCGTGAGAGAAGGAGATTGTTATTTGTAAATAATATTGTGTTCAAAGGAATATGGTAGCAATCTACAGCAATATCTTATGGACATTTTTCAAATTTGAACAATCCGATTATTGTTAGTGTTAATGACAGATATCGGCATTGTAAAGCCTCCTTTTTCTTTTTTTCTTTTTCTTTTTTTAATAAGGGAAGATATGGTCATTCTATAATATACATTGAATTATATATATGGGACCTTGTGCTAGGATAGCAGAACCTTGTATTAGGAGCAAGACACATTAGTTAATAGTTGCCTTGATCCTTAACGAAATAATTCGATTCTACACAAGTTACCCACGTCATGCTGCATGTATGTCTATTTTTTCTACTATATAAAAAAAATATCATAACAATATAAATATTTGTTTTTAAATAAGATTTTAGTCATTTACTCGAATGAGTTTAATAAATTTTGTTAATTTAAAAATATGATTAGAGAATAATATATCGACAATAAATAAAATGGAGAAAAAACAATAATGATTCAATGCCAAAGATGAACTCTTGCTAATATTATGAAAATATATATTTAAAATATTTCAAAAATATCTTAATGATCTTATTTGTTAACAAAGTAAAAATTAAATTAGAATGGGATGATTGAATAGAAAGAAAACAAACCTAATTTATAAACTAGTCGTGGGATTATGATAAATTCATGGAAAGCATACTTAATAAAATCATAAAGCTCAATTCTTAAACTAACCTAATGATAATGGATGAAATTAAAAAAAAAAATGATCGAAGCCAGCCCGATCCAACCTTCAGAATTTGTGACATGGGATCACAGGATAAAAGGAAAAAAAATAATAATATAAAATTCTCAACCAACCAAAATAATTATGGATAAATTTGAAAAAAAAACTTAAAAAAAAAAATGTAGATTTGAAAATAATGAGAATCAAATTTGACATAAAAAATCATAAGGGATGAAATTGAAAAACTAATTTCAATTAAGAAACAGATAAGAAAAACTATAAATAACAATTAAATAATGAGGATCAAATTTAATATAAAAATAAAATGTCAAGCGATGAAATTGAAAAAAAAATTCAAAATCACATACATTGCAATTAAAAGGAGGACCAAATCTGATATAAAAATCAAATTTGTAGGGATGAAAATGAGAAAAAAAAAAAAACTAACTCAATAAATGACTCAAGACCAAATATATTATAAACAAAAGAATGAGAGTCTAATTTAAATCTATAAACAAATAACTAGACTTATTATTATTTTTTCAATGGCCAACATGTTTTGTAGGAGGGGAGAGAGGGAATAAAAAACACGTTGTCAGAACTCAAATACATTTATTACTGCACGCACCTCACCACCATGACAGGGGTGATGAGGTGCATCGAACATCATTCCTAATGACGGTATTCGGAGTTGTTTTGACACTACTTACACCAACCAAAAGGTGCGAGCGGTGCCTACTTACTGGTGCCTGCTAATCACCCTAGATCTCATATGAGAATAAATAAATAAATAACATAACAAAATAACTATGGTGCCCTTGCATTCAAAGCTAAGAAAGATTATTTATAGGGGCATCTAAATAACTTCACTTGACAACAAAATTTGAAAAACCTGAAAAGCCCTTTGACTTGAGGAAAATGATTTTTTTCCTTTAAGGGTGATTAAGTAATTATATGGTGGATAAAAGATGTAAAAATAATGATTAACCCTCTCCTTTCCTATAATGACTAATGGGTTCCATGGAAAATATCTTCCTACCTCTAAACTCAAGCTTTGTGAGTTTGTCAACTAAGGGTAAAATAGTAATTGCATTGTGTGAATCTATAGTGAAATGCTAGTGTGTGCTTGGTGAATGTCTGAGTTCTTTTAATTATTATTTTTTTATATAATTAGCAGTGTACTACTTGCACCAACTACACTCATTTTCAAAACCTATTTCTATTTTAATTATAAAGTAGCTTGTTTAAATATTCTTAAGAAATAAAATGATTTAAATTCTAGAGAAAAAAATATAATTTTAGTCGAGATTTCATTTGAAAAAAATCATGTCATGATAATTTTGACATGACAATATAAAAAAGTATGTTTTCATTGCATATTCATAAGTAATTTTTAAAAACATTATAAATATTAGATTTATATAAAAATTTATATAATTTTGTTAATAATATTACCATTAAAGCTCAAATCTAATTTGAATAGTAAAGCTTAATTGGTTGATTTTTTAAATTTCATTGTAATAATCTTAATTAAAAGTCTTTTTATTATAAAACAAAATAATTAAATAAAAAACAAGAGAGAGGGTCGGGTGCTCTAGGCATCGGTAGATCAAGCTCATGTGCTTGGCCTTTTATAAAGAAGCCTAGGTCCTATTCTCTATTCTTTTTAAACCATGCGGGTAACACATCATTTGCTTATTTTAAATTATAGGCAAAGACAAGTAAATGACTAGTTGTCATTTAGTTTAACTTTTCAAATGTAGAACTTGTCTCCGGTGACCGTAAAAACATAAATTTATCATTTTTTCATTCCAAAACATGTAAAAAAACATCAAATAGATATCTAAACACATTTTAATCGGCTTAAAAACTCAAAGTTGAAAACTATCTCTATTGAAGTTTTCTCTTAAAGTTGAAACTATTGACATCAAAATCTAAATTATTGGTGGTCAGAATTCAGCCATACAAAAGCTTTCTCACTCCCCAACTTCTCTAATGATTTTATCTCTCATCTCTCAACTTCTAGTGACATAAATATGATAAAAATAAAGTTTACGAATAAAATGCAAAAAACTAAAAGAATTGGGGCAAATATAAAAAAAAAATGAAGCTTGATTGAAAAGCCCATTCTATGCATACTAATAAATTTTAAGTGCATTAATTGAACCATTAATGAACAAGCTAGAACTATGATATTATATTCTTTGTACCCTCCAATATTCTAGTATGAAGTCGTTAACATTGTAGTCCACTTGCTCAACTAAATACCTTATATTCCTTTAAATTTTAGAATTTCAGAATAATTCTGGATAGGAAAGGAGGTACATCTTTCATACTTGAAAGTATTCGGTTATGTTACTTATGTTTATCTATCCTTTAGAACCATAAGCAAGCTTGATCTGAAATTTAGAAAATATGCCTTTATTAGACAAGAAAATGATGAATTTAGAAATTGATTTTAGGATGAGGAAAATAAAAAAAAATTCATTAGAAGTAATAATATTATATTCAATGAAAAATTAATGTATAAAGACAAGGATGCAATAGATTCTAGTAGGTCTGTCCCAAAAACAAAGACAATTATAAAAGTTGTTAGGGATGACATTGCAAAGAGTATTGTGTGGAAAATTAATTATGACAAAGAAAATATTAGTCTATAAGTAAAGCCACATACATTAGCAATGGTTTTCAAGAAGTCTTCTAAGACTATCAAACATCCATAACATTTCTCACTATTATTGAATTACATCATATTGATAGATAATGATGAGCTAGAAAGTATGATAAAGATTTACAAGTTGAAGAATCAAGAAAGTAGGAGTTAGCTATGAAATATAAAATGAATTCCTTGGGAATCAAACATAAGAGCCAGCTGAACTTACTTCAACATACATGGTTTTTACACAATAAATAGGTTTATAAGGTGAAGAATGAATATGATGGTCATAAACGATTCAAGGATAAAGTTATTATAAAATGATTGCAATAAAAAAGGGTATTAATTACACAAATATATTTTCTCCAATGGTGAAACTAATAACCATGAGACCGATACTAGAAATTGTAGATGCATAAGATTTTCTTCATGGGGATTTGAAGAAAAATATCTATTTGAAGAAGCCAAAAGGATTTTTAATACAAGGACAAGATAATCTAGTTTGAAAACTAAAAAGGAGCTTGTATGGCTTAAAATAAGCTCCTAGATAATGGTATAAGAAATTTGATACTTTTATATGCAGAAAATGATTCATATGACTACAAGAAAATCATTGTTGCTATATAAAGAACTTTATATATAGATGATATGCTCATTGCAGGATCTAGGTTCGAGGGAATAAATAAACTAAAAATGCAATTGTTAAAACAATTTGAAATGAAGGATTTAGAAGCAATAAAACAAATTCTTGGTATAAGAATCACAAAAGATGAAAGTAATGGTATCTTAAAGCTTTCATAGAAAGAGTATATGAGAAAGATGCTCCATGGATTTAGCATGGATAGAACAAAACCAATAATCACTCTATTAGCTAGTCATTTCTTACCAAGGAACAATCATTAAAGATAGAAAAAAAAAAGGGGGAACTACATGAGTAAAGTTCCTCATACATCAATAATCATATGTTTTATATATGTTATGGTGTGAACAACACCAGAAATTAAATATGACGTGGGAGCTGTAAGTAGAAACATGAATAATTCAGGTAAACAACATTGGAAAGTAGTCAAATGGATTTTAAGATATCTCACCATTTTTAAAAGTATAAACTTAAAGGTTCAAGTATATGTGGATGTTGATTTAATTGGTGATGTTGATAGCATAAAATATACTATACGATTCATATATATTCTACGTAATACAACTATGTGTTGGCCTTTGAAACTAAAAAAAATTGTTGCTCTCTTAACTAAAGAGACTGAATATATGTGTAACTGAAGCTGGAAATAAGATGATATAGTTGCAAAGTTTCTTGAAAGAATTAGGTAAAGCGAGTGAGAATGGTATTCTTTATAGTGATATTTAGAATACAATCTTTCTTGTCGAAAATCTAGCATTATATTCTAGAACTAAGCATATTTAGATTAGGTATCACTTTATTTGAGATCTACTTGATTATGATTAGTTGATACCAGAAAAGAATCATGAAAGTAAGATTTCAACAAACATCTTAACAAAAAAAGTAACACTTGATAAACTAAAATTATGCAAAAATGCAAGGATATAAGATAAAATTGTAGTTATTTCCATCCTAAACTATATATATATTTTTTTTAGAATGCTAAGATTTAAAAGGTGCAATATATAAGTATATATAAACAAGTTTCACCTCTTTTTATTTTGGAATGAAATTGTCATTGTCATTATGTTAGGCCCCAATAATTACTATGAGTGATGTTTTCTCTTAGGGTGAGAATAAACCGCAATTTGCATAAAATCTTCTTACTTCATTAATAAAACTTGGCTGCTTAAATAGCAAAGCCAATTAATACCCACGTTTACAAGTCAACCAATTAAAAGAACACACGACTAACAAAATATAAATAAATAATAATGGACAAAGACCATCCCATACTGCCACGTCTTCTAACTGCCCGCCCTCCTTGTTAGCATGTTTGAGTGCATGGAACATGCAACCACCTGCCCACACGATTGCACGTTTGAGTGCAGTGCATGGGACATGCACACTTATAAATATTTGAGATTTGGTTTGAGGCCACGGGTTGAATGTCGTGGCCTATCATTACTTCCCCCACGAAGAATATCCTTGTCCTCAAGAATGGTTGGTGAGAATTGAGCAAGTAATTGTTCAGTTGGTTCCTAGGTGGCATCATCAGTGGAAAGATTTTTCCAATAAACTAAGCTCTTCTCAACAAGGTGGCCCCCATGTTTGATCTAATAAGTATCCAAAATCGTCTGAGGTTCTAAAATGACCACACCGTTATCAGCAACTGGTGGTAACTCGGTCTGGTGTGGATCAGCTTGCCCTACAGTGGTATGGTAAGGTTTCAACAAAGACACATGAAAAACAGGATGAATCTGTGAATGAGCTGGTAATTGTAACTTGTAAGCGACAGGCACATATTTTTCTAGAACCAAGTAAGGTCCATAATAACGATTGGCTAGTTTTTGATGGACAAATTTGAAACTTGTTTGTTGGCAATAAGGATGTAATTTGAGTAAAACCAAACTGCCAACCTCAAATGAGACATCCCTTCCTTTACGATTTGCTATTTGCTTCATACGATTAACTGAAACTTCTAAATTGGTCTTGAGTTGTTTGAGCAAGGCATCGCGATGGAGCAATTGCTGATAAACTTCATGTATAGCTAAGAGGCCTTCATTGTACAATGGAATGAATGGTGGTAGGCGACCATACAATGCCTGAAACGGGGTCATGCCAGGAAAAATATGGTACATAGTATTATACTAATATTTGGCCCATGGAAGATAACTGGTCCATTTGTGAGGCCATTGATGAACAAAACAACGCAGATACTATTCCACACATCAGTTAACTACCTCCGTCTAGCCGTCAGTTTGTGGGTGGTAAGCAGAACTAAGCTTCAATTTGGTGCCCGACAACTTGAAGAATTCTTGCCAGAATTTACTAACAAAAATAGGATCGCGGTCACTGATAATTGAAATGGGCATGCTGTGAAGCTTGAAAACCCCTTCTACAAACTTGTCAGCCACAGTTTTAGCAGTAAAGGGATGAGTTAATGGAAGAAAATGAGTGAATTTACCGAACCTATCAACAACCACCATAATTGCATCTTTGCCTTGGGACGTGGGTAGTTGTTCAACAAAGTCCAATGAAATATCATCCCACACCTGGTAAGGAACTGGTAATGGTTGTAGAAGAGCTGTTGGAGCCATTGTTTCAGTCTTGATGTTTTGGCAAACTTCACAACCTTTAACATACTCCTTCAATGAGCGATACATCCCCGGCCAGTAGAATTGTTGGCCTAATTTTTTGAATGTGCGTAAGATGCCAGAATGCCCACCTGTTTTGGTATCATGCATTTCATGGAGTAAACGAGTGCGTAAGGAGATATCAGCAGGAATAACAACTTTCCCTTTGTGGAAGAGCAGCCTATGACGCCGCTTATATTGTCCTTCAGGTTGATCATTGGCCAAACAACCTTTCATTTGGATATAGTGATCAATTGTTGCGGCTTGTTTGATATCTTCCCATAAACTTACCTGTGGAATAAATAGATGGTTAAGAATGGGACTGCCTTGTTTCCTGGACAGTGCATTTGTTGTAGAATTTTCACGCCTGGGGTGATATAATATTTTGTAGTCGTAGCCTAACAGTTTGGCGACCCACTTTTGTTGTTCTGATGTGACAATTCATTGCTCCAAGAGATACTTAAGGCTGTGATGATCAGCTTGAATAAAAAATTTCTTGCCCAGAATGTATGGACACCATAAACGTATAGCCTCAATGATAGCTAACATTTCTTTGGCGTATGTAGACCAAGATAGTTTAGTGACACCAAGTGCCCTGCTCATGAATGCCACTGGTTTACCTTGTTGTGACAACACAGCACCAATGCCTTCACCAAAAGCATTAGTCTCAATAGTAAATGAGTCTTTGAAATTAGGCATGGCGAGTGTAGGAGTTGTGGTCATGGTATGTGTCACAGTATTAAATGTGCACAGGGTGCACGCTTTGGCAGGCTGGCCAAAATAGGGCCTAAGGGTGCTGGCAGCCATGCCAACAATGGGAGAAATCGGCAGCGCAGATTTATACGGCTATAGGTTCGTCAAAGGGAAATCGACAGCGCTGATTGTCAACGAACATGGGCTTGATAATGGAATGTCCAAGCCATGCGGGAAAACTCGTCAGGGGCATAGGCTGGCGAGAACAGGGGTTGACGAGGAATTCGGCAGCGCAAACATTGGGAGCCTGCACACAGATGCGAATTCGGCAGCGCAGGAAATGGCAGCCTGCACGCAGATGCGAATTCAGCAGCGCGCAACAGCTTGTGCAAGTCAAGGGATCGACTTGGCACGATCTAAAACTTGGGCGAAGGACTGTCCAAGGCAGGCGAGTGACTCAATAGCTGACGAAGCAAGAGCTGGCAGATGGGGCTGCCAGGCGAACATGCTGAATGTGGGAGCACAGCTGGGGTGTTCTCCAAGCTGCTGAGATCATGGAGGAAATGGTGGAGATAGTGCTCCACCATGTCCAGAATTTAGGGGAGCCACTATGATCATGGGTGAGCCACTAAGATAATGGGAGAGCCACTAATAATAATAGGGGAGATAGTGCTCCACTATGCCCTGAAAAGAGGGGTGTTAGGTGAGCCTTGCAGCTCACATACTTGGCTATAAATATGCTGCCAAGCCTCTGCTGGGGAGGGAGGCATGCATTGAGGGAAAATCCAGCATCTAGAGAGACATGTGTTGAGAGTCCAGCATGTAGGGAGGCATGCGTTGGGGCTAGTTCAGCATGTAGGGGCATGCGAGAACATGTAGATAACAAGTTAGGGATAGCTTGGTGTAGCATGCGATTTGTGCATAGTACATATACGGATTTGTGTATAGTTTCCTTTATGGATGAGATTAATAAAGGTTGGGAAAGAGTTCCTGTAAAGCTTGTTGTGCACTTTGATTATCTTGCTTGTGTATTCCGCTTGCTTAGTTATTAAGCAAACACGAGTGGGATTGGTGAGGAAGGCTGAGTCTAGTGAGGCACTAGGCTGCCGCACGGGTTTATTTGCGAGGCAAAAAATAACCCCCGTGACAATTAGTATCAGAGCGAAGTTGATATCAGGACGGGTTTGCTGTCTTGGCAGACTTGAAGACCGTGGCAAATTGGTCTCAAAGCGTTGTCGTTTTCTTGGCAGAATGACGAGAAGGATTCTGCGGCCAAATCAACGAATTGATTTGGGAGGGCTACTGCTTCTGCCAAGGGATAGGCAGATTCAAGTGCAATGATCAGCGACGAGAATGTTGGAGTTTCTCTGGACAAATCAAAGGGACTGATTTGGGAGAAACATTACTGCTGCCGAGGGATAGGCAGATTCAAGCGATGAGAATGCTGGAGTTTCTCTGGACAAATCGAAGGGACTGATTTGGGGAGAAACATTACTGCTGCCGATGGATTGGCAGAGTCTTGAAGACGGAGCGCAGTTGGCGTTCATGACAAAACGATAGGCTGTTTCGTAGCACAGACGATGGAGAGTTCTGTGGGGCAGATCGAAGGGCTGATTTGTTTGAAGCCATTCTGGGGAAAACTTGCCAGCGGGTTTTGGGCAGGGTAAGTGTTTAAAAGCCTGCGAAGTTTGGTGGCTTCACAAAAGGGCGACGCAACGTCATGGCAAAGTGTTCATATCAAAAGGGGTGCTGATTCGGCCATCGAAAATGATGGGATGGCAGAATTGAGAGCAGGAGCCAGCGAGGGGACTGCTGGGAGTTTCTAAGTTTTCATCAAAGCCTAAAGGGAAGGATGGGGCGAAGATAGAAGAAGCAATTCAATGGGAGAGAGCCCAGACTTGCTGCTGACGATGTGAGGTCAGACTTGAAGGCAAATCGGTAAGGGTTCGAAACTGAATTTATATTGTTTCTCTCTTGCGATGGAAATTACTTTGTGTGGGATTGTTGCCCAAAGATGGGGAAATCTTGACGCTGTCAATGTGGAAGATGGTGTTGGGGATTTGGCATACATAAATTTTATGTGTTTGCTTGATGACCAAGATGGAATTCAGTCATCATGGGCCAGCATATCGGTGTGGATGCTGTCTGGCGTTACTGCCTTGTAGATGGTAGAAATTTGGGAGTCTGGATGTCTTGACGAAGGGCTGATCAGGATTACAGATTCGGCAGCTGACACAGAGGGTTCGGTTGAGGAGCCGGAATCGTCAATGAGGATGGTTTTGGTGTACTGCTTTGGTGGGTAGGCAGTAGGGGAATTTTCATGCATCTTGACGAATTAATGTTCAAGGTGATGGTAGCAAAATTCAGTGACGAAGTTGAGAAGAACTTGGTCGAATGGCAAGAAAAATCTGCGAAGATTTGGTGCGGATTTACTGCCTTGTGGGAGGCAGAATTCATGTCTTCGGTAGAGACCTTGATGATAGAAAGTGCGAGGCGAAGAAGACAGAACAGTGGCTGAGATGGACTTTAGTCACATTGGGACTTAAATTGGAGACATTATAGAGGAGGCAATATCATGGTGGTGTGCCTCAAGAATCTGCACGTTGGCGAAGGATAGTCTCGGTGACAGATTCGGTAGCCGATTCAGTGGGCTTGGCTGAGAAGCCAAAATCGTCGACGAAGATGATTTTGTGTTCTATCTGGGAGGCACTACTTGTGGCTATTTTTATGCATTGTGACGATGGATGGTTTACAATGATGGAAGCAGAATGCTAATGACCTTGGAATAAGGTGTTGCAAGTATTCGGTGGACGAAACATGCAGCGAAGGTTGAAAACAGTAGGGGACTGTTTTGCTTCAGCGAAATCTTGTGTGGGTGACGAAGTTTCTGGAGCATGACAGTAGCGCAGGGGAACCAGGTCAAGACGAGATTTGATGCTGGGATGCTATGTATTTGTGCTATGGCAGGTTATAGAGGACCTTGCCGAAAGACTTTGACATGAGATGGAGTTGATCGTCGAAACTGAGTTGGTGCTAGGACCAACAACAACGTCTAATGTTACTTCATCTAAAGGGGTTGGATGGGAGAACTTCCTGACGAGGGAGATCATTCAGTTCTGGATCAACTGGAGTTGGCTATGGGACTCGCGGAGAAGGCTGTTGAATAGTATGTTGAACTTGCGGTAGAGATGGACCGAAAGTTGCAAGCTGTGGATGCAGAATTGGCTGTCTTGAAGCAAGCAGTCGCAACTGCACCAGGGGGTGTGGGCTCTTCTAAGCTGAAGGTTCCAGAGCCAAAACCATTCGATGGAGTGCCGAGTTTTAAAGAGTTAGAACATGGACAAGAGAAGAAACGGCATATGTAAATCCTATACATGTGCCTACCACTAAGAAAAAGAGTTGGTGGCAAGGGGCCAGCCTAGTCGATGAGGACTTGGGCGTGGCCAAACTGCCTTGGGCAAGGCAGAATTGGAGGAGTTTCGTAACTTTGACGACGGACAGGTCATGGTTTGAACTCTAGGTGCGAGAATGTACCAACGAAAAACACACTGCATGGTATTCGGCAGCGATGGACAGCGGCAGCCTTGCTTAGGCTGAGATGAATGCGGCAGGAAGAGTGGATTGCTGTACAAACAAACAAATAAGCAATATTCAAAACTTGCAAATGGAACACGGAACAGTTGAAGAATTGTGGGTTCGCATGGGAGTTTCTATGATTCTTTGATGGGGGTTTTTGTGTGGCTGTGTTTTATGGAGAAAGGGACGGATTCCTTGGGTGCTATGGCAGGGCATCTTAACTTCATGAAAACATGTTTGCGAGTATGGTGTTTGACATTGGTGGGAAACTAACAAGCCAAAACAGAAGGTGTCACAACTTGGTTTTGAAACAGGTTGACGGAATTCAGTGGACTGAATTATCGTTAAATGTGGACAAAGCTAGAGGCTTCGTTGGAGAAACATGGAGTGTGACAAGGAACAGATGCGGTGCTAGGGTACTTCAAATCTGTCCGACGAGGGTGTCGGGTTCTTTTGGTGGGGGTGGTTTGTCACAATATTAAATGTGCACGGGGTGCACGCTTCGGCAGGCTAGCCAAAATAGGCCTAAGGGTGCTGGCAGCCATGCCAACAATGGGAGAAATCGGCAGCGCAGATTTATGCGGCTATAGGTTCGTCAAAGGGAAATCGGCAGTGCTGATTGTCGACGAACATGGGCTTGACAATGGAATGTCCAAGCCATGCAGGAAAACTCGTCAGGGGCATAGGCTGGCAAGAACAGGGGCTGACGAGGAATTCGGCAGCGCAAACATTGGGAGCCTACACGCAGATGTGAATTCGGCAGCGCGCAACAGCTTATGCAAGTCAGGGGATCGACTTGGCACGATCTAAAACTTGGGCGAAGGACTGTCCAAGGCAGGCGAGTGACTCAATAGCTGACGAAGCAAGAGCTGGCAGATGGGGCTGCCAGGTGGACATGCTGAATGTGGGAGCACAGCTGGGGTGTTCTCCAAGCTGCTGAGATCATGGAGGAAATGGTGGAGATAGTGCTCCACCATGTCCAGAATTTAGGGGAGCCACTATGATCATGGGTGAGCCACTAAGATAATGGGAGAGCCACTAATAATAATAGGGGAGATAGTGCTCCACTATGCCCTGAAAAGAGGGGTGTTAGGTGAGCCTTGCAGCTCACATACTTGGCTATAAATATGCTGCCAAGCCTCTGCTTGGGAGGGAGGCATGCATTGAGGGAAAATCCAGCATGTAGAGAGACATGTGTTGAGAGTCCAGCATGTAGGGAGGCATGCGTTGGGGCTAGTTCAGCATGTAGGGGCATGCGAGAACATGTAGATAACAAGTTAGGGATAGCTTGGTGTAGCATGCGATTTGTGCATAGCACACATACAGATTTGTGTATAGTTTCCTTTATGGATGAGATTAATAAAGGTTAGGAAAGAGTTCCTGTAAAGCTTGTTGTGCACTTTGATTATCTTGCTTGTGTATTCCGTTTGCTTAGTTATTAGGCAAACACGAGTGGGATTGGTGAGGAAGGCTGAGTCTAGTGAGGCACTAGGTTGCCGCACGGGTTTATTTGCAAGGCGAAAAATAACCCCTGTGACAGTATGCTTGAGTGCAATGAATGCAGACTCCGTCTTATCATCCCAAACATACTGCCCTTTTTTGAGGAGGTTGGTGAGAGGTCGAGCAAGAACACCATATTGACTGACAAACTTGCGATAATAAACTGTTAAACCCAAAAATCCACGTCAAGCAGAAATATTAGCAGGGCGTGGCCATGCCACCATTGCTTCTACCTTTCTGGCATCTATTTTCACTCCATGATTTGTGACTATGTGTCCCAAATATTCCAGCTCCTGTTGCCCAAAGGCACATGTACTCCTCTTGACAAAGAATTGTTTTGTTGTAGTATGGATAATGTCTGCTGGACATGCTCTAAATGTTGTTCCCATGTATTACTATAAACCAATATATCATCAAAGAAAACCAAGATGAATTTTCGAAGATGTGGACGAAAGATTGAATTCATAATAGCTTGGAATGTAGATGGCGCATTGCATAAACCGAAAGGCATTACCAAGTACCCATAATATCTATTATGTGTTCTGAATGCAGTTTTTGGTATATCAGTAGGACTTACTCGAACTTGATGGTACCCAGCCCTTAAATCAAGCTTGGTAAAGTAGGTTGTACCGTAGAGTTCATCCAACATCTCTTCAACAGTGGGAATTGGAAACCTGTCTTTAATTGTTGCAACATTAAATGCATGATAATCTATGCAAAAGTGCCAGTTGCCATCTTTCTTCTTGACCAAGATGACCGGTGATGAGAAGAGACTAGTGCTAGGTTGAACAAGTCCAGAGTTTAGCATTTCTTGGACTTGTTTCTCAATCTGCTCCTTCTGATAATGAGCATATCGATATGGGCGTACATTCACCGGTTCAGTGCCTTCCTTCAAAGGAATACTGTGGTCAATCTATCTAGAAGGTGGTAAACTAGAAGGCTCCATAAAGACATCAGAAAATTCATGCAACACTCCTTGCATGCTGGGTGGAATGCCATCCTGTGTATCCTGCGTAGTGATCTGTAAATAAAAGGCATATATGGCACTGCTGGAACAAACATCTTTTGATATTTCTTTAAATGTAGCAGCTTGAATCTCATGGTCGTCTATCCCTTCCAACCATCTGGCTTTATTTGCCCAAAAGAATTCCATGGTTAACTATTTCTAGTTGCAAACCACAGACCCAAGTAACTCCAGCCATTGAATTCCCAGCACTAAATCCAGCCCTGTGATTGGTAGAGAATATAATGTTAAGGAAAAAATAGAGCCTTGTAGGTCTACCTGAACCTCGTTGAACTTTTCTTGACACTTGAGATTCTCCCCATTTGCTACCCGTACTGTAAACGCCTTAGTAGATACCACCGGTAGACGCAGCAAGTTTGTCATTCGCTCACTGATGAAGTTATGTATGGACCTACTGTCAATTAGTGTGAATATGGCATGAGACCCAATTTTGGCAGTTACTCGCATGGTTTTGGGTGCAGTCCATCTTGTTAATGCATGTAACGTAATCTCAGGTTCCACAAGTTCCTCAAGGTGCTCTGCAACATGATGTTTGTCGTGGATGTTGTCACAGACAGCTTCATCGTCCTCAGCATGGCCTTCTAACATTAGCAGTTTTGATCCTTGACATTTATGTCCTACTGTGAAACATTCATTACAATTGAAAAACAACCCTTAAAGTCGTTTCCACTGCATTTCATCCCAACTCAAACGTCGTATCGGTGCCACATGTGTTGTTGACATTGATGCTGAAAAGGCTAGAGGCGCTCGTATTGGTGGTGTTGGATGTATGAACTTCCTCTATCTCATGAGCTGATCATCCTTCATTCGCTCAAAGCTGATAGCATCCTTCAAAGTTTGTGGCTTGTGGCTTAAACATACGAATGCCATCTGATATATTCGTCCTCAAATCACCCATAAAATTCCCACTAAAGCATTTTGTGTCCAACCTCTGACCCGATTGCCTAACCGTTCAAATTCTTGCTGGTATTCACGCAAGGATCCAGTTTATCTGATTCTTAAAAGAGCTTCATCAAAATTTTCACACTCTGATGGTCCAAAGCAAGCCCAAAGTTCATCTTCGAAATTCACCCAAGCAATAACACGTCCCTCATCTTGGAAATTCTTGTGAATCCACTGCCACCACCATTGATTTGCTTCCCCTTCCAGATGATAGGATGCCAAAGATACCTTTTGTGTTTCAGCGGTATTCTGAAACTCAAAAAATTGGTTTACTCGATTGAACCATTCGGTTGGGTCATCTCCTGAAAATCTAGGAAACTCAAGCTTTGCAGTTTTGGAAGATACAATTTGTCGCCCTCCATCATGGCCCTCACGATATTGATTACCATGAGTGGTAGGTTCCTGGT
This sequence comes from Populus tomentosa, assembly GCA_018804465.1. Lineage (NCBI taxonomy): Eukaryota > Viridiplantae > Streptophyta > Magnoliopsida > Malpighiales > Salicaceae > Populus > Populus tomentosa. Next base: position 8,804,393 of record CM032001.1, read on the forward strand.
TAGCAAGTAATACATCAGAGAGATGATTGAGGGTTTCCTCCAGTTGGGGATGTCTATCAGCCATATGGATCTCCATTCTGTGTAGTCCATCTTGGACTTCCCCGAGTGCAATTTCTAGTTGCTCAATACGTTCTTTATTGGTTCCCATAACAAGGCTCTGATGCCAATGTTAGGCCCCAATAATTACTGTGAGTGATGTTTTCTCTTAGGGTGAGAATAAACCGTAATTTGCATAAAATCTTCTTACTTCATTAATAAAACTTGGCTGCTTAAATAGCAAAGCCAATTAACATCCACGTTTACAAGTCAACCAATTAAAAGAACACACGACTAACAAAATATAAATAAATAATAATGGACAGAGACCATCCCATACTGCCACGTCTTCTAACTGCCCGCCCTCCTTGTTAGCATGTTTAAATGCATGAAACATGCAACCACCTGCCCACACGATTGCACGTTTGAGTGCATGAGACATTAACACTTACAAATATTTGAGATTTGGTTTGATACCACAAGTTGAACATCGTGGCTTATCACATTAATACTCAAATATATTCAAATAACATGGAATCCTGGGAATTATATCAAATTGGTGATCTTTTGAATAATATGGATGCCAAAAAAAAAATCTTAACTTTTAAAATATGAACGGCCTATTTAAGAATTGGTTGCATCGTACATACATAGTTAACTTTAAGTAATCACTTATCAATGAGATAATAGACTCCATTGTTATCATTAGTGAAATATCCAAAATAGTCAAGCTTTTTCATTCAATCCTTCATTAAAAAATAATATGATCTACTACTACAGAGAAGAAAAGGGGAAGAGTTGTTGCCCATGAAACCCCCCAACGGTAGCTGAAGAGCCGATTTAAGGCATCAGAGCTCTTCTTTTTTATTATAATAATATTTTTTTGTGTTCTTATTGTCTCAGTGATCTTAATTAGAATTTGACGAAAATTAGTGGGTAATCTTTTGCATTAATTATATCCTTCTTTTTCCCGACATTTGACGACCATGACGAAAAGATAATCTATGGAGATGACGTGCTTTCTGCAGATATATCAAATCATTTTCAGGATTCATTTTCAGACATTAACTTGCTAAAAGCTTTAATTGTGATGATGATGCCATCACGTCCTTTTAATTACAGAAACATAATCACAGTTTTAATCTTGACAATGAACTGGGCAGGTAAGGCTTAATTTAGAGCTTGAGCATGACATCTCTACTTTCAAATATTTTATACTATAAAACAAAAGGGCTTTTCATTGTACAAAATATTATTTATTATAATAATTTTTTTAATATTATTATTTATCATTAAATTTATTAATTATTTAATTTTATATTTTTTCAAAATTAATTTTTACGAAATTATTTTAATATAATGATTTGGACACTTTTAACAGTTAACTCGATTAACTCAAGTTTTTTTTAATTCATCTTTCAACAACAGGTTAATTGAGAAATAAACTCTATAATTTGTTTTGGTTTGTTTTTTTTTTTAGATTATTCTCATCCATGTCTTAGATCATAAGTTATGTTGGTTAACCTGGGTTCGCTTGAGTTTTTTTGTATTTTTTTAATTTACTTTTTAATTTCAGTTAAATCCCTTAACATTAGATTTATTGGGTTTGAGCTTCATATATTTTTTTAATTTTTTTCTACGATTATTTTAACCTGAGCTGCTGACTTGACGAATTAACTTGGTTGATTGAAGTTTTTTTTTTCTTCTTTTCCTAATTGATATATTATTTTTAATTTTATCCTTTAATATTGAGTGGATTGAGAATTAGGCTTCATTATTTGTTTCGATTTGCTTTCTATAAGGTCACCCATGTCTCATTAATCAGATTATGGGATTGACGAGTTAACCTAAAGTTAACTTGAGTCATTTTTTATATTATATTTTAATCAATTTTTTTTTTCAATTTTGTCTTTCAATATTTATTTGATTGAGAATCGGGCTTCATAATTTATTTTAATTTTTTTCATTGGGTTATTTTGATTTTATTACCCGGTTCACAGGTTTGATGAGTTAATTTAGATTGATTCATGTCATTTTTTTTATCATTTTTTAATGATTTTTTTTAATTTAATCATTAAACATTAGATTTATTGAAAATTATCATTCATAATTTATTTTAATTTTTTTTTATAGGGCTGTTATTGGATCATAACCTGACATATGGATTAGCAAGTTAACTCAAATCTATCAAATATATTATGATATCAATATTTATAAAAAAAAAAAATATATCTTAAATATTGTTTTTTAATCAAACTATATTTTTACCATTTATCTATATTGTTTTTAGATATATCAAGTCAACCAGGTCTCATCTAATTACTCCCCACATAAATTTTTTAATTAACAAATATTAGTAATATTTAAATATTTTTTTATTTTAAAAAATTTTGATATGATTCGCAGCACACTAAATACCAATAAACTAATATTATCTAATTGACAACCAGATAAATTTACTTGTATGCTTGCAAAGCATGAAGACTGTAATTTTCTCATACGAAACAAAATATACTGCTCAAATACTATATCCAAATTAATTATGTGCTCGGACTGGGGTAGCACATATAGGATGTAAATTGTTTTATTAAAATACAGTTAATTTTGAAAAAACAACACGATATCTAGATTATTAATTTCATTCCGTTTTATTTTTAATAATTAAAATATTTCATATTAATTTAAAAAATATAATAATTTTTATTTTATTTCAAATTTTAATCTGTTTCAAATTGTTTGGCTAAACTCTGACCGAAATATTTCGGTTTCATTCCACAATTTCGTTCCGGTCTTGAAAAATCATTGAATCAAATTGAACATGATTTAATTTAATTAATTAAACCATCCAAATATAAAAAATTATTTTTTATTATTATTTTCAATAATAATAATATTAAAAATAATATTAAAAATTATTATTACTATTTTAACTAATAACGATATTAAAATACAGTTAATTTTGAAAAAGCAACACAATACAGCTCGGAAACAAGAACACCAGGCTCGAGAACTTAATTAAGGTGCTCTTAACTAGATAGCGTTCATGCTATTGAATTATTATGCAAGGTAGGTTTGTAAAAGACCCGCAATATATAGCCAAACTTTACAGTGTATTCAACTAGCTAGGTGTAATTATTTTCAGTTAATTAATAATAGTATTATTTTTTATCATTATTTAATTTTTTTAATTTTCTTAATTTAATCAATTTTTCAATTTTTTTATCCATCTCTACAACTAGCTCTGATTCTTGATAGGATGGATCGAATGCTAAGGACAGAGTAAAAGAATTTGAGGTTAAAAAAACCAAAATATATATTGAAATGTGAAAATCATTTACACGCAAAATATTAGTTATAGATTTTGAACTAAAATATAATCAGCCTTCTTATAAGAAAGAAGTGTCAACCTTACAATCAAGAATAAATAACTTTGTCATCTAGAAACAATTAAATCAATTTTATTTCATCTAAAAAATATACCTATTTAATTTTATATTGAGAGTTATCGCAACTTGATTATATTTTTTTATTATCATAAAATAATAAAGAAAAAATAATTTTATTTAGTTATTTTTATTGAGAATGGTCGCCTCTCAACAATATCATTTTATTTTAATTTTGATGATAATAAGATAATTTTATTTTGATTTTAAGATAATTATCTCTTAATGAAAGTGTTTTATTTAGATAAGACATTTAGACTAAGGTTGAGTCACCATTATGATTGAATTCTAAGGTTTGTCATCGTTTGACGTGATGACTTTTATTTTTAATTTGGATGTTCTTTTAAAAAATAACTGAGATGTCTCTATGATAAATATTAAACAAGTTTATTTTAAGTAGATAAAAATATCAAATAGCAGGAGCACATAGAAATATAAAATAATAAATTTAAATCCTAAAAAACCAAAAATTAATTGAATAAAATCATTAAAAAAAACATAATAAAAAATATTTCACTTATTAGAAATGATATACATAAAAAAAACATAGATAAATTAGAATATTCTTTTCAAAAACTAAACACTTATAAAATATTTAAAAAAAACTATTTAAAAATGCTAAATAAAAAAAATTAGATAGAAAGGGGTACTAGTTTAAATATAAATTAAAAAGTTATTTAAAAAATATATTAAAAAAACTTTATTTAAAAAAAAAACAATTTTTTATTTTAAAAAAAATCAAACGTTGCTAGGCCTCACCCTTTAAGAAAGACCTGTGCACATGGGCCCATATATTTTTGTAATCCTACAAGGGCGGACAACTCCACACCAAATGTTTATGAAAAGAATTCTTTGCCTACTTTTCTCCATATTTCAACAATTATAATAGCTGGAAAATTAAAAATCATTGTTTTTTTGTTTTAAAAACCTATTTTTCAATCTATTTTTAACCCAAAATATATTGAAAATATCATAAATACCTTGGTAAATCCACAAATAGCTTTAAACAACCTAAAAATATATAAAAAACCTAAAATCAACCTGAAATAAATTAAAAAAAAAAAAAAAAAACTAGGCTTAGTTATAGTGTTTTAGGCAATTTTAAGGTGAAACAACACCTAATTGGAATTGTCGTGACCAAGTAAAACCTATTGATACCGAAATCAACTATTTTGGTTGCCAAAAACACTAATTTTCTCTCTTTATTATTGGAATATGATGATTCTCATTCTCCTCTCTCAAACCAGGAACTTAAGAGTAAAAAAAAAGAAGGGATGTTTTGGGCTAAAATTAACTCTCTTTTGTTTTAAATTTAAAAAATTAAAGAACACATTATTTATATTTCGAAAAGTATGATTTGGTCTACAATTTGGTATTATAAATGCTAAATTAAAAACAAGAATAAAAAAAACACCGTGAATAATAAGTCGGTAGTGTTTTGTGAGGGGATCCACAATTTATTTTGCACAATAAATCCCCAACACCTTTTAGATTTTCTTATAAAATATATTTTTTGTTTTCTTATATATAAATAGAGATATTTATTTGGTTATAAGATTTGGAATAGCTTGGCGAGTTGACCCAAGACTCGACAGACTTGGGGGCTGAATCTATTTAAGTTAAAAAAAAAATAGTTTAAGGTTTTGATTTGACCCTACTTCATTAGAAATCTGAGTTGACCAACAACCCAAGACTAAACCTGATTCTCAACTTATTGAATTTTTTTTTTTTGTCAAACATTGTTTTCATTGTTTAAAAAAAAAATTGAGTTCAAAACAATTTTCGGGTTAAGTTTTATAACTATAAATATTTGATTGGGTTAATTTGTTATTGGATAACATGGACTTATAAAACCATAACACGTGTCCCGAAAATCCATTTAATGGGGTAATAAAGACAATGCTGGACCACATGCAAGGCTGAGGCTGGCAGTGGTCAAGAAGAAATTAAGGTGGTGTCCCCATGTCCTTACCACCCAATATAAATTTGGATCCCCGTTTTCCTGTGGGCACCATACACAAGCTTTTTTCTCATCTTAGCTCTTTTTTTTTTTTTTTTTTTTATGGGACCTCTCTTTTGTCGTTTCATGCACCATGGCATCAAAGAAGACATCTCCCCCCACAAACTTGGTGCCCCCACCTCCATTAATCCTCGCTCAAAATGACTTATACATCCCTTACCATTGCATTGCTGAATAAACTCCTTCAATGGAAGCAGCCCCCGTCACCATCACCTCCATAAAGTGTCAACATTTGTAGGCAGGGGTAAGTTTTGAACTAACAAAAAAAAGAAGCAAGTTCTTAATAATGGCTCAAATTATATATAATTTGAATTAATATCCACTTGAAGAGATTGGTTTTGATGGTTAAAGATATGTGCCTTTCTTTAAAAGAAAAAAAAATTAAACTTAAGGTCAACATATACACAACTCAGGTTTAAAAACACTATCAAAACCTTATAATTTGAATTAATATCACTTCTTCTTCTTCTTTGTATGATTTATTTAAAATTATAATAGTAATTATGATGAAAAGTGTTTTTTATTTAGAAAAGTATCAAAATAATATATTAAAAATTATAAAAAAATAAAATTAATTTTTTAAATTTTTTTTAAAAAATACAATTTTTCCAAATAACTTTTAGCAGATATGCTTCCAACCGTATGATCTTAGATTAATTATTGGTAAGTACCTTAGGATTGGGACCATTTTAAATATGTAGATAGGATCGGAACATCTTTTAAATGTGATTGTAAGAGGATTATAATAACATAATTTATACTAGGCCTCGCTGTTTTTGGCAACACAAGGGCCCATTGACCGAGTAATGCATAATTAAGTGTAATTGAAGCAAGTGTTCAGGTTAATTTCTACTATTATGCTTAGGATTCCTTCGCATAATTAAGTTTAAATAGATGATTATCGATTATTATCATTAGGATTATAACTAGTCAAATAATCCATTAAGATTACAATATATTTTTTTTATTATTATTAATGTGAGTATTCAGGCCAACTTACATATACCTTAACTAATTCTATATACTCTAAAGTTAATAACTATATAAATCTCCATGACCCTGAAATTTGAGGGATTCGAACCGATAATTTCTAGAAAAAAAATTACAGCATATTTCTTATAAATGCATGTGTCTAAAACTGTTTTATGATACGTTCAAATAAAAAAATTCATTATATTCTAGGAAGATTTATGTATTTAAAATCTGGACAGAGAGTTCTTTAAACTTATATTGTTTCTTTTATAGTAAGACTTTCTATTTTTCATTTATAGATATAGGTGTAGCTGAATCACAAAATCTATGTATTGTGTGATTATTTTTACTAAGATATTCTATATAAATTATATTTATATTCACGATGTACTTAACATATATAAAAAAGAAATAAAATCTCATCTTTCCTTAAACTATATTTATACTTCTGAGCACAAAGATACTTTGTTCGTGCATTAGCTTACTTTACAAAGCCCTAAAACTATATTTACTTCGAAGTTGATTTTGTTAAAAACAGAGAGAAGGAAAAATTTACTTACGTGGTGAGTTTTGTTTTCAAAGTAGCATAGCAAGAAAACTTTTTGGGGGAATTAATATAGTTGGAAACTTAATTAAAAAAAATAACTGGTTTAAAAAATCATAAATATGATCTGCGGGTTTAGAGTCACATATATGAGCTATTAAAAGTTATTTAAAATTTTAAATTAAAAATAAATAAATATTATCTTTATCACAACATTAATAAAGATACTATTTATTTCTTTTTAAAATATAATATTTTAAAATAAATAAATATTCATCTAAATCTCATGTTGTGGTAAAGATAATATTTATTTAAATTTAAAAGATATTTTAAATTTTAAATTGAAAAAATAAATCAATATTATATTTATATAATAAAGATAATATTTATTTATTTTTAAAATATAATCTTTCAAAGATAAATAAATACTAGTCTCAGTCCCCAGTTATAATAAAGATAATGTTTATTTAAATTTAAACGATATTTTAATTTTATATTTTAAAAATAAATCAAGATTCGTTACACAATCATGATTTGTCTGCTTCGAGAACCAATGGACATAATTTATTTATTTTTCCCTTCTTATCCAAATTTATATTCATTCCAAAGGAAAATGGGGGAAATAAATGAATATTATATTTATCTCAACTTGAGATTGAGACTAATATTTATTTATTTATTTATTTTTAAAATATTATCTTTAAATAATAAATAAATATTGTCTTTATCATACTTATGAAGAAGATAATATTTATTTATTTATTAAATTAAAAATAGCTTTTAAAAAATTAATAAAATTTCTAAAAATAGCTTTTAAAAAGTTAATAAAATTTCTTATACCATATTTTTTTTAAAAGTCATAGATAAACTATGCTATTTTAGAATCGTAGAGGACGCATGTGACTATTATTTCTTTTTTTTAAAAAAAAAAAACCTCAGTGTTTATAGTAATTTACTTGGTTTTTACTTTCTAGCATATATTAAGAAATTATAGCCAAATTATAAACAATTTCATTAGCTAGAAAAGACCCAAGCTGGTAATTATCAAGAGTGAAATATTTTCATGCTCTAAAATAATTTAAATTTTATAAATTTTAAAATTATGAAAATTTTATATAATTATTAATTTTAAAATTTATAAAATTAATTAATATATAAAAAAAGTTAATCTAAATATTCATATTAATAAATAAATAAATTGAAATATCTTCAAACCCTTTTTAAGCAACTATTTGTCCTATTAAGCAATCAACAGAGAAAACACAAAGAGAAATAATATCGAATACTCGGCACGTTGAGAAAAGAGATGTCTACTTATATTTGATGGTCCTTCTTGTCAGACGACAAGATTTCTGAAGGTTGATGGAGCAGTCAGCCTGACCATATGTCTCCTTATTCTGGAAAATTAAAGATGTTCCTAACAAGCTAAATTTCATTATCCTCTTTAGTTGACTAATAAGATTTGATCTTATTAATTAGTATTATATATTTCGAAAACTACGTGATAAACTCTGGCCATTAACTTAACACTAAAAGCCATAGCAAAATATTGTTCTCCGCGTAACTTGAGACTACGACCCATGGCACCAAGGACTTTCATAATGCAAAAACTTTTTTAGAATCTTGCTCTTATATAACTAAATTCAAGACCAGTTTAAATTAATTGATTAGAAAAGAATAAGATTGAAAGATAAAAAAATAAGATAAAAATAAAAATATAAAAAAATAAGTGATTTGTCACTATCTTCTCCGACTTAAACTTAAAAGATTTAAAGTATTTGTCAGTATTATTTTTTATTATATTATCTCCAACATGATAATTATAAACTTTTATTTTTACTAGGCTCCTTCATATAAATAAATAGTTATCTAAATAGAATCTCAGTAAAAGATCTAAGATAAGGTCTATTATGAGATAAGTCTCCAAGCATGTTTTTTTTTTTCTTTGTGAATTTTGTTTATGCCTTTCACTAATTAAAGGATTTGTTTTAAGCTAGTTGAGAGTATTGCCATGGTCAATAACATGTCTTCCTTTATTTGCTCTAAACCATCTATTCTATACAGTTATGCTCTTAATGCTATCTCTTGAGCCCTTATAATATTCTAGATGGCCTCCACCCTTGCATTGGAGAATGAGTCAATACCATTTGTATCCGTTACACAAGCTAATCTACTCTGTACCAATTAATACAGTGTATAGTAGATAAAAATTAAGATTCTTAAGTCCTAGAGTTATAGCCCGAACATTTTAGAGAAATAAGATAAAAGCTTTGATATTTTATAAAAAATCTTGAATAATAGTTTGAATCTTCTAGCAAAAATAAATTGAATATCCATATTTATTCTAATTCAACACCTAGAATCCTTTATAGAAAAATAATTCCTAATCAAAACTTATTTAACGAATAGAATTTATCTAGTATTAAGATTGTTAACTAGTAAATTATTAATTAAATTAAAAGTCTAATCTAAATTGAAAAAATAATCCAAATATAACAAGGTAAATAAAAATAATTTCACACAATAATTTTTGCTCGTTATTTTAAGGCATTCCCAAACTTCAATCATCATAAAAATTTAATCGAATAGAAAACAAGACTTTTAGAGTCTTCTGTAAGAATCTTATTTTAATCTAACGATTAGGTTAAAAGTTATGTTTATTTGATCAAATTAAATCTTGAACTCTTTTCAAACTCCATATAACCTAGAAAATATTAATAATTAAGTAAATAATACAATAATTATTATGCCAACAATAATCAAAAAAGTATCACACGTTAAATATAAATGAAATTATAATTATTAGAAAATTTATACAATGTCATGTCAGCAAATTCAATCTTGATTATTCAAAATACTCCAAGTGAAATCAACTTTGAAATATTGATAATGCACTTGTAAAACAAACAATTGACTAAATTGTTAATCACCACTTTAAATTCTATAAAACAACACCCATAGAAAAATGCAAAGAGAATTTGAATTTTCTTTTCTAGATTTAACCTCTACTCCCTCAATTAAAATCCATCACATCCAATTGCCTTCACATCTTCTTTCTTTTATTTTATTTTATATGAAATCAAAGAGAGACTTGGGTAGAAGAGAACGGGTGAAGGAAATTTTATTTTTGAATTAATAACATTTCAATCATAATAATAATAATACTTTTTAAGTTTGCAAAATTTGTTTTCCTTTTTTCTAGAATAAATGAAAATCGGTAAAGGTAAGAGAGAATAAAGTTTTCATGGGTCATGTAAAACCTATCGCTATAATTGCTCTAAGAAAATAAAAATAAAAAGATCCAAAAACATTATTAAATAACTCATAAACAACTTAGTGACTAACCCATGGATTTTTATAATAAGTAAGATAAATAAATAAATAAAAGTCTATTATTTAGGATTTTTTTTTATAATACAGTACTTGTAATAATTAAATATTTAAAATTAAAATATAATGTACATAAGATTAAAAATAAAAAAAGGCAATCTCATTTTCATTATTACAACTATCACTAACACTTACCATTGTTACGATTTTTGTCCTCCAATCATTGTTGGGATCGTCTCCATATCAATTAACACCACTATTTTATTATTGACAAAAATACTATTGAAATCACCATCTAAGTCACCATTGCGTCTGATGCCATTTCCATTAACCATTTGGTTATCATATTTTTAATAAAAAAAATTATAATTAAAAGAAAATAATGGTATTTATTAAAACTTTAATTTTAATTCATGTGCGGTAACAAATGTTTTGATAAAGGTTTTTAGATAAATTAATCCCATATCTGATGCTTTTTGATTGTTTTATATATATATATATAATTAAAAGAAAATAATGGTATTTATTAAAAATTTAATTTTAATTCATGTGCGGTAACAAATGTTTCGATAAAGGTTTTTAGATAAATTAATCTCATATCTGATGCTTTTTGATTGTTTTATATATATATATATATATATATATATATATATATATATAATTAAAAGAAAATAATGGTATTTATTAAAATTATTGTTTTTAATTAAACATTAAAGCATGCAAAACAACATAATATATTATCATATATCATATCATTATCACATTCTAACACATTAAAACAAGACAATTAAACAAAACTTGAGCATGTACAAGCTATATTCAAGGCATGCTTAAACATTTTAAAATAAGAATCATGGCTTTTAAACAATAACAAAGAAAACTTAAAGGATGTTTAATAACATTGTGAGCAATAATTTAAAAGACAAAATAAAATGAAAGAAGGTGTGCTTATTGAGCTCCACCCCCTCGTTAATATTTCAAGAATACCTTGATTAACAATATTGCTATTTTTGTTTAAAACCTTTTGCTCCTTCCTTAAGCTTCAAATCTTCTAGTATTTTGTTTTTCAATCTTGGACCTAAAAGCTTTACCTTTTACCTCTTTGCTTTCATTTCTTATCAATATTTCCTAGCGTTGTTATCAAGAAACTTTTGTAGTTTAATCTTATGTAAGCTTTCTATATTTTCTCTTCCTTCTCCTCTCAATTGCTTGGTCTCCAAGCAACTAAAAAACTACTTTGGTCCCTTATTTCTTTTCCTTTGTATTTTTAGTCTCCTTGTCCATATATTTTTTTTTTGTTTTGTTTTTTTTTGTATTTTAATTTTTTTTTTAAGAAAAGACAACGTCAACTTTATCAAAAAAATTAACAATGATTTTCAAATTGGTGCGTTAACTGTTGAACGTGTTGAAAATAATTTTTTAAATTTTAAATTCTTTTAAAAAATTGCTAAAAACATCATAAATGAAGCAAATATGTCAAAAATATTTTTTTTTTATTTTTGCTATTTTTTGATTTTTTTTGGAAAACTATTAATAAAATGAAGTAGAAAATCAGGTTATAATAAACTTAATATAGTATATATTTTAATATAAAGATTTAAGAAAAAATAATTAACAAATATATTGTAAAAGATTTCAGTCAAAGATTTTGATTAAAAAACAAGTAATTTAGTTTCTCTTTCTTAATACTAAATTAATGCAACATTTCATTAATATATATATATATATATATATAATAAAATATAAATACACATGTTTTAAAATATAATTAAATGCACATGATAATTTATGACTAAGAAAATTCCATATAAATATTGTTAACATGTCATTAGTACTGATCATTGTCGGATCGTCTCCATACCTATTAACACCACTATTTTGTTAACAACAAAAATACAATTGAAATCACCATATTCTAGTCACCGTTGTGCCTTTCCATTAACCATTTGTTTCATATTTTTAATACACTCTTTTTTTTTTAATTTAAAAAAACCTCACCTTCCGGAAAGATATTTTTAATACACGTATTATCTTGTTAACTTAAAGTAAATATTAAAAAACAACTGTTACCGGTCACTACCTAATAGTACTTTCAAAAAATTGACCAATTAAAAAGAGGTGAAAATATTATTTTGTCAATTCTTTTATATTTGTTTAACCCCAAATATTCTTCTTTTCCCCCGAAGAATTGGAGTCATTTTTCTCGATCTTGATTTCTTCTCCGATACTTTGAACTTTCATCTTCATCAATCTTTGCAATTTATATATTTTTTTGCATATAATTATATAGTTTTTCCTTGTATTTAATTAAGCTTTGACACTTGAACCTCAAAATACATTAAATTGTGCTAATAGATTTTAATTAGAGGGGGGTTGTTGGCATGATTGGAAGACATAGTCACTTGGTAGAAGAAGCTTTAGTACCATATTAAAAAAAAAAAAAAAAACCAACAACATGATCCTTAATCCAGACTATTAAGGAAGGTCTAAAATAAATTTTTATATTAAATTAACTAAGAAAATAACTTATAATGGGAGGTGTGTGTATATATATACATATTCACTTAATCTATCATATTGTATAAAAAAACTGATAACATCATGATGATCATATTTTGTTTGAGGTTTATTCTAGTTAGTAAGTGCATATATATACTCCTTTATTATTACATAAGATTCGAGTCTTCAGAAAGGTTATATATAAGAATTTCTTCTTTTTATTTATTTAAATGCAATAGTATGGACGTCAGAACATAAATCACTTTCTTAAAATTCAGCAAAATTACTTAGTTTTTATACGTCAAATATTCTAACCTAAAAATACCATTTTCTTTGTATAAAAAAAAAACTAAGAAAATTAAGTTACATGTAATAGAACCCTAAATCATTAATTACTACGTAGGGCGGCCTATAAAACAAGTAAAGGTACGGAATACCAAATGGACAAAAGCTATCTACCATATATGTAGCTTGAATTTAAGGGTATCCTGCTGTCATGTGGCTTGTACACATAATACTCTGATCATATTAATTTTTTTATATGTCATTTATTTCGCTGACCTTTCTTCTATGCCCGTATATCTTCCTTTACAAACAACAAAATCCTCCTCTCTCACACCCAGCTACTCTCCAAGTCTCAACAAGTCGAATTCATTTCTTGTGCTATATAAAGAGCCTAAAGAACTACCCACCTTCTTTGCTGATCATTTCACTAAGCAAGTTACTATGGGTCGATCACCATGCTGTGACAAGGTGGGCTTGAAGAAAGGGCCATGGACACCCGAGGAAGATCAAAAACTCCTAGCTTATATTGAAGAACATGGTCATGGAAGCTGGCGTGCCTTGCCCGCTAAAGCAGGTGATTTATATATGCTAGCTAGCTTCTTACAGGCTTGCTCGCCTTAGATTTAAGAGATGAAGGTTTAAGTCGAACAAGTTCAATGAGAGTGTATAGACATGTGTGTCTGAGTGTAACTTTTTAGTCTCTGATGGTTTTTAGGTCTTCAAAGATGTGGAAAGAGCTGCAGGCTTAGATGGACTAACTATCTCAGGCCAGATATTAAGAGAGGAAAGTTCAACCTGCAAGAAGAACAAACTATCATTCAACTCCATGCCCTCTTAGGGAACAGGTATATCTACTATATCTGCTGTCACATGCTTTCTTTTCATGTGATGTTACTGTTGTTATTCCTTTCTTCACAGTTTTTGAATTTTCCACGCGCATGATTTTCCAAGAACACATTTGTTCACATGAATTCTGGTCTCATCAAACGCGACTAGTTGCTACTGTGAAGTTTCTTGAACTTTGTGTTTCTTTGTTTCCATAGTCTTTAGTTCACAGATATTTGCTGACTGGAACAGCCAATCTCTTCAACTGTGACATTGTTTCCGATGTAATAGCCTCTCTTAATCACTCTCAACTACCCACTAGCTGTAAGTCTATAACCTACGGCTACCATCTTGACAAATCCTCTTGACCAACATTTTGAGCAGTAGTCTCTGCTTACTGTTTTCGCCATTCAATCAAAGTATCATTATTGGTTGCCATTAAATGCTGGGTGCATGTATATCTTTAATTTACTTTTCAGCTGCATGACACGGAAAATGAGATTGATTTCTTTTTTTTTTTCCTTTTCATTTGGCTTTCCAAGTTACTTTATTTGTCCATACTGATCCGTTGAATATTTTAGAGCGCAGAAATGCTTGTAGTAGTCGATGGTAATTTCTTGTGGTTCCGGAGGATCCAGCTACAGGAAACCCAGGAACGGGGTTAGGGTTTTTATTATTATTATTTTTTAAGTTCTGTCTCTATGTTGTCTTGTCTTCAGGTGGTCGGCTATAGCCACTCACTTGCCAAAGAGGACAGATAATGAGATCAAGAATTACTGGAATACACATCTTAAGAAGAGGTTAGCCAAAATGGGGATTGATCCGGTAACTCACAAGTCGAAAAATGATGCTTTACTTTCCATTGACGGTCAATCCAAGAATGCAGCAAATCTTAGCCACATGGCTCAATGGGAAAGTGCCCGGCTTGAGGCTGAAGCTAGATTGGTCAGGGAATCCAAACTACGTTCACATTCAATTCAACACCAACTTAGCAGTAATACTCCAGGTTACTTTCCCGGTTCAGGTTCGAGTCCAGGCTCAACTTCAACTTTGGCTCAACCGCCGCGGTCTCTTGATGTGCTAAAATCTTGGAATGATGGTTGGTCAAAATCAAGTGAAGGTAATGGTGGTGGTCTAAACATGAGAATTGGAGATGTCCTTGAGTCTCCAACATCTACTCTAACTTTCTCGGAAAATGCACCACCGGTCATGAATTCAGGTGCAGTTGGAGAGAATTCAATTTCAATGATTGAGTTTGTTGGAACTTCAGGGTCAACAGAGACTGGAATTATCAAAGAAGAAGGTGAACATGATTGGAAAAGCCTTTCAAATTCAACCCATTTGCCCGATAATTCAGTATCCCTTACATCAACCCTTCATGACATGACAATTTCTATGGAAGCACCATGGAATCCAGATTCTTTAAGGGCAAATTGTGACAATGTTCATGTTGGAAAAAATGTCATGGAAGAAGGGTTCACTCATCTTTTGCTTAGTGATTCTGCTGAGAGGAGTTTGTCAGACGATGGCAAGGAATCTGACCATAGTGGTGGGAGTGGCAGTGGCAGCAATTATTACGAAGACAACAAGAATTACTGGAACAGCATTCTCAATTTGGTGAATTCTTCCCCATCTAATTCACCCATGTTCTAATGCAATAAGATTCTCTAAATTATTGTAATTAGAAAGTGATTCAGGAGCTTTATATTATTTAAGTATTCTCCCCCCATTTCTCAACCTAGCTACTGTGAAGTTCCCTTGATTTTTCTCCAATGATTCTCATTGTTATTAGAATTTCGCCACACAAACACACACACAGAGGAAAGTTCTGGTTGCCTGCACAGATTTCAAACCGTAACCAGTTTGAAATCAGATGCTCCAAATAAAATGTGGGAGTCAAATGAAATTCTGGCAGTCTCTCCTTCCCGTGAAACGTGAAATAGCTGGGCTGATTCCCCTCTGATCAGCTAATATGTTACAGTGGAACAGAATTGATCAGCTTGCATGCCAAGTTAATGACATATATAATTGGCAGGCCTTCTTTTGTTCCTACTATCTCTATGCTCTCATCTAGATCTAAGTTCTCAATCCATGAGATTTATGCAGAGTCCAAAATGTAATTAAGAAATTGATTCTGGATGGGCGTGCGTGAATGATTAGCACCCAAAAATCTTTTCTCTCCGTAATGCTCTATGCTACAGACAGCATATTGTGGACTTGGACTTGTTCAATAAGCTAGAGAGGTATTTATGAGTCTTTATTGCTGTTAGTTTCATGTCACAGTCTGCTTACTAGACTGAAAGTTATTTTGCTTAGTTGCCGTGAAAGTAAATGAATTAAGAATAAGGAAAGGAAATGAATTCCCTTTTCTTGTTTTTTGGGATTAAAAAAAAAAAGATTATTGAAGATCACATTCTTTTAGATTTCCCAAGCTGGTATCTCTTTCATACGACGGTGACATGCCAGAAGCTTAATGCCTTCATAAGGAGGATTCTCCATTCTTGAATCAAAGAAAAATCAAACGTGACAGCTTTAAAGTAAGCATCAAAAGCATTTCTCATCATCAATCACCTGTAACCATTTTCATTCCAAAATTCTTACCTCTGTGCTTCTCTTGAATTACTTTCACCTTCAATCTAGTTTGCTCTATCTTGAAAAGTAATTTCCCACGGGCCAAAAGGAAAACCCTGGCATCAAAACACTCTTAAATTGTGAAGCAAGATTTGTCAAAGTGTAAAGAGAAGCCATCGATAGCTCAGGAAACGTTGGAAATATTAATTGATGGACTATAACATGAGGTACGATGATAACATCTTTTCAAGATATACGACTCAATGCTCAAAATTTGAAGGGTACGTACCTGTCTAACACACTTCTATTTAGGCTATAAATGTTCATTGTCTTTGATTAACAATTTTATATATGCGTTGTCCTTTTCAGCAAACCTACTGCATTTTTCTTCAAAACACTTAACATAGCATCATTTAGGTGGAGCTTTCGCTGCTCTCGATTAGAGCTTGGTGCCTGCATGTGTATCTAATTAATGTCTTGCAGTGGGGGAGATCAAATTGATCCATATAATCCTCTAATTAACCATATTTTATGAAAGCATTTTGTTAGTTTCGGATAAAAAGAAGAGGGACCATGATCCTCCTATCATCTATCCTAGCAAAAAAAAAAAATATTTCCTAGTATTGTCAAGGGCAAGTTATTCCTATGGCAATAAAACATCAGGAAGGTTGCTTGCATCAGTAATTAGCTTATCTATGAACCCAAACAAATCATACAATATGATAAATCTCTCAGCAAGATAGCTAGTATCATACCAGACAATCTAATTAAATACATTCATAAGGTATTAATTATGACTTCTGAGTAATTGAACATCTTTTTAATAAATTCCTGACTTCTGAATAATATTTCTATTCAATATGTATCATCAAATTTCTTTTTTTGAACTATTTTAAAGATGGACATCAACCTAGTGTATTAAAAAATAAAATTTCTTGAAATACTAACAATGCGGTCGGGAAAAATATATATTTTTAAATCCATCTAGTTAATTCCTTAGGGTTATTGAACACATTTTTATATTGAAAAGATTCCATTAAGGAGTCACTTGCACCTACACATGTTATAGCTTAGATATATCAATGAACCGCATCTTTAATTAAAAAAAATTAGATAACTTATATTTCATTCTTATTTATGAGCCATTTACTTTTCGTGTTCTCAATTAATGTGGAATAAATTTTTCACAACTCACATTTGCATATATGATATACCTCAACAATCTCCTTCTCGTATTTTAGTTTCATTCACATTGGATATATATACCCTTCCAACACAAGCATCATCGATATCATTGGTGCAATAAGCACAACCTAAATATTGTAGTGCTATCAAGAACTTAATTATCAATTGAGAATGTTTTGTAAACCACCACACTAAAAGAGGTGAAGAGATATTTTATTTATAGAGAAGTATATAATTGTACATGAAAAGGAAATTAAGGTACAGATGGAAACAAATCATGCAATGAATAATATATCTTTGCAGTCATGGGTTAACTGCTACAATCATAAAGAGAATTGCTCAATATCAGGAGAGGATTCTTAAGTATCCTTAACATCCCTCGGCAAGCTTAACATGGGATTAGATCATACACGAAGCTTGGAACAAAAAAAATTAAAAAGCAACCGAGAGACACTCTTTGTTAAAACATTAGCAATCTGCAAAGAAAAGGGAACATGTTGAGAGGATACAGTACCAACAGCAATGAGTTCATGAAGAAACTGATGATCCAAAACGATGTGCTTGGATTACTTGTGAGAGACAGGGTTAGAATTAAGAGAAAGAGCATTCTTGTTATCATAAAGGAGAAGTAGTGGATTAGGGGTAGTGACATGAAGATCACTAAAAAATATTGCAACCAAAAGGTCTCAACGATAGTGGTGGCAAGGGCATGACAGATTCAGAGCTAGACCTAAAGATTGTGGGCTACTTTTTTTTACTCTAGCACATAAAATTGTCAACAAGGTAGATGGAATAATCGATGGAGGAGCAATGAGTATCTAAGCAACCAGCCCAATTAGCATCAAAACAGGCAATAATATTGAATGAGAAAAAAGCTATAAATGTGAGGCCAAGTGATGATCACATTTGATATAATGAAGTATAATTTTGATTAGGGTGAGCATTATTTGTTCGGTTCGGTTTGTACCTAAAAAATAACCAAACAATTTTTTAAAAAAATTAAAACCGAAACCAGTTCAAATCAACTAGTTTCGGTTCGGTTCGGTTAGGTTAATTGAAAGGAAAAACCAGAAAAAATTGATTTCATCTTGACCAAGCATATCGAGCAGGTTTTTCTGAAATTGAAAATAAAGAAGCCAGAAAGAACAAGTGTCAAACAAAAATTTAGAAAAAATAATTCTCACAACATCTATGATAGTAATCGCAACATGAGCATACTATGGCAAACCAGCAACTTTGTAAATAATTATAGAAAATAAATATATAATAGATCTATAGAAATAAGAAGAAAAGTTAAGAATTACTTTGAACAATCTGATAAGTCTCCATCTTGTTAAGATGAATCTCTAAGAACTCATGCATCTAATACTTAGTGGTTGTATATGTCAGTTTGATTTAAAGAAAGGGACAAAGATTGAGAGATGAGAGATGAAGATTGAACAGGGGGCTCCAAGGCTGCGGTTTGGCTGTTTAATCAATGGGCTCTCCTTTTCAACAATTGGTTGTGCTTAAAAAAAAGGACAAAACGATTGAGAGATGAGAGATGAAGATTGAATAAGGGGGCTTTAGGGCTGTTGTTTTGTTGTTTAATCCATGGACTCTCCTCTTCAGCAGTCGATTGTATAAGGGGGTGGCTAGGGTTTAAAAAGTAAATGGGGGAAAGGTATTTATAGTACCTCTGGTTTTTTTATTTCTATTTGAACCGATTTGGTTCAGTATGGTTTATTTTGTTTCAGCCTTTTGAAACTGAAACCGAAAAGGAACTGAACATAATTGTTTTTTTAATTTTTCTAATCAGTTTTATCGGTTTTTTTTACGATTTAATTTTATCGGTTTTTTTTTATTTTCTTAGTTTTTTTATTTTTTTGCTCACCCCTTTGACAGCATAAAAATGTATATTAGTGGGAGGATGCAAGAATTGACTGACATAGTTGATAAAGTGAGTAAGGTTAGGCCTGGTGATAGTCAAATACTGTAATGCCCCAATAAAAAAGTGATAAAGAGTAATGTTAGAGAAAGGAGGACCAACAAAGAAGAGGTGTTGTTCAACTAACATGGGAATAGTGACAGGTTTACAATCTAAGAGTTGAGCCTGAAAAAGAATGTCCTAGGCATATTTGATTTGATTGAGAAAGAGATTGTTTGAAAAGCAAAGAGGAGGCTGCAAATGTAGGTTATGAAATTCAGCACCATCGTCACTTTAAAAAGTTTCAATTTCATAAGAGTATTGATTTTCAACAAATTCTTGAAATTGAAGAAAAATTTCATGAAAATTAGACTTTAACTTCACATGACAAAGTCAAGTAAATCAAGAATAGTCATCAATAAAGAGAACATAATATGAAAAACTCATTATTGATTTTACTGGAGCAAAGCCCTAGATATCATAGTGTACAATGCCTAAAATAGCATTAGATCGATTAGCATTTGTTATAAATAGGAGCTTATAGCTTTTGGCAAGTTGATATGTAAAACAAAAAGAACGATTAGGTAATATGGATGTAAGATAAATCTATCTTTTGTTATTTAATAAAGAAATAGCAGAATGATTAACATGCTCAAGACATGTATGCATATGCCATAAATCATAGGATGCCTTAAGATTAGACTTATTGAGGACAAAAATAAAGGTAGCTAGCATTGTCATGCTCCAATATGCAAAGACCATCATCATACTTTTTAGTTGTCACCCTTTTTCTTGATATACGATTCTGAACAATAAAGGAAGAATAAATGAAGATAACTTGTAAACAGAAATAAAAATTTAGTTTGCTAATTAATAATAAGTTTTTGGTAAGGCAAGGAACTAGTAAAACATTAAGTAAAGGAAAAATATCAAGTAAAGAATGAGAAGTGCGAATACGGGTGATGGGTAAAGAGGCCCTATTTCCTACAACAATATTGTTCTTACTAATATATTGTTTAGAGAAGCCCAGAGATGTCAAATCTTGTGTCATATAAGTATAAGCACCAGTGTCAAGATACCAATCAGAAGAGGAGGGACTATCAAACAAAGAATAAGAACTTTAAAGGGCCTCAACCAGTTATGTTTAAGGACTTGAGTGATCATAATGATTCTTACACATATTAGCAATATGGTCCTCAATCATACTATTATAATCCAATTTTGGCCAATTGGCTTTTTAATTTAATTTTACAGGGTTTAAAATGTAAAATTAAAATATTAGAGATTTATTTCGATAAAAAGTGTGATTTGTCAACTTACATGAAAACTAGGGACTACAATGTGCTTTTGTCATTTTATCCTTATCTTCAAGATAATCCTTGTCTTCAAGATAATGATAGTTATCCACTTTTAAATTTGATTCTTAATCAAATTCAAACTTTAAATAAAAGAATGAATTTGATTGAAACTTTATTTCTCACACACGAAGAGACTCTAACATTATAAATACAGATCTCAGTATATGCATAAAAAGAGGGGGACAATATAGAAAAAATAACATATATAAAAAAAGGAGAAAAGCAGAGGGACGACAAAAATAAGAAAACGGAGGAGAGAACCAAAAAAAAAAAATCAAAAATAGAGGGAGGAGAGATTGAAAAGAGGAGGCGGAGAAGAGCATTCTCTAGTTAGTGCCTGCACTGTTACCTTCGCCTTTGTCTTCGGATTCACTAGGTAAAGTCTTCTTATTCTTTCTGTTTCTGTGTAATTGTTGCAAGAAAACAGTGTGAAGGTAATTTAATCATCTTCATATTATGCAGTGTACACAAGGGCCGGGGCTTTTTTAAAAAGGAAAGAGAGAATGGGACTTAGAATTTGCTAGCCTTTAGCTTTCCATTGTAGAAATTTAGGATTTCTTGTCAGAGATGGAGAGTTATTTTATAATCATAGAGATAATTGCTCAAGAACATCAATTTCAAGAGAGTTTGTTTATCTCGTATCCTAATTTATCAATAAATATTTGAATTACTACTTAAAGAAGATAATTGAGTATCGTAGTTTTATTTTTAAATGAAAATAAGAGTGTGCTAGTGTCGGGTTTTTTTACCATTTTACCACACTAAAGCTATTTTTTTTTATTAATTTTTATTAGATAAAATATACAAAATAATATTTTTTAAAAAATTAATTAGACTTAACTATTTAAAGTGTTTGAGATTGTGGTGACAGTAGCGGTTTAAAGTATTTTTCAACTTAGAAATATATTGAAATAATTTTTTTAAATTTTTTTTTTTAAAAGTCAACACATCAAAATAATCTAAAAATATAAAATAAAATTTTTTAAATTTATAAAAACATGACTTACACCACAATTGCAAATACAACTTAAGTTGCTAGTTGCCTGATATCCAGGTAAAGTTATACTCGGGCCAGCCTGAAAACTATATGAGAGCTCATGTCTTTTCAAGCATATATTACACTGTCTACGACTATGATTTTGCATAATCAGAGAATGAATTTCCAGTAAAAACTAACAATCATAGACTATATGATAGTTTTAATTCTTCAAGATTTTGCAAGCTGCAAAAACTGTAATTGTCAGCGAGGTATTTATGATCAACCTTGCTTCGGGTCCACCCAAAAAGTGGCTTTTATTTTTGCCCGCAGCAGAAGCACAATTGAATCCTACTAAGAGATTGCCAAGATGGTCCTTCATCTTGGCTTGATCATTGATTTTTATTTATTATGAACTGGGACCAAGGGATCAATCGACCTCAATATTTTTGAAAAAACAAAAACCTCTACTGTATATCTTCTTGAATATGCTAAATGAATGGCTATTAGAGCTTCCACGTGCTAGTTGTTCGTCTTTGAAAATTTCACAATAATGTATGGAGACAGGCTAAGGACAAGATCAAAGTGCCATGCTTCATGGTGCAGAAGCAGTGCTTTCATGGTTTCCATCAAGATCCCACAGCTCTTTTATATATATATATATATATATATATATATATATATATATATAAACTCAAGATTCCTATGCTCTAATTATCCGACACTAGGAAATGAAGTAGCTGATGATGCATGATTTAATGATGGATTGAAAATATAATTTCTCTGTAATATGACTGACAGAACCTTCACAGTTTCGCAAGTATAACTCCTAATGCATTGGGATGGTGTGTAGGTGTAACTTTTTTATGTATAAAAAATGCAATTTATATGCTAGTTTTCCCTCTTAATATGTAAAAAAATCTTGTTGGGTTTTTTTGCATAGAATATTCTTTATAGTGAATCTCCGAGGACATGTGAAATCATTCCTATTTATTTAATTAAAATTAAATATTAAAGTGAGATAGTTCTTTTAAGTTAATTTTTCTTACTTCAAAATTATATAAATTCAATGCTGTTTTTCTCTCATTTATATGCTTCTTATAATGTGATTGACTTGAACTAAGAGTCTATATAATAACTTTTTATATTTGGATTTACTAGTCAAGGGACCAACACTATGGCAGGGATTCACATGGTTCTCAATATATATTTTTCTAATAATATTATCATACATTAAATTAAACGTAGAATTATATATTAAGGCGATGGGCAATAATCTCCGATTTTATAAAACTGCGATACCAGCATAGATAAAAGAGTCTTCAAATGAATTGACATCAATATAAATATTATTTATATGCATCATCCATTTTTAATCAGATATTTGATAAGTTGAAAAACTTTACATCAATTGTGGATAAACATTTTAAAAAACAAATCATCCAACAAAGTTTTATATTAGTTCAGTATCATATTGCTAGTTTTTAACAAATAAAACTTTGATGCATGGAATTTGTTTATTTTTATAAAGAATGGTTCAATAAAGACATAATATAAATGATAATCAAGTTATGCCTATTTTTCAATAAAATTATATATAAGACTTACAATTTCAAGATTATTACGTGTTATTGGCATCTTAAACAACCTGTTTATAATCATTGGTACATATTATTATATTCCCCACACACACACAAATATATATATTGAACAAAACTCATGTATGTTTTATTGTTTTTGTTTTTATGGTAGATTTTATGATTGTGATTTTAAAAAATAAATTTTAAAAAAGTATGGTTAGTTGAGATTAGTTGGATTTAGATACGTGTTTGGTAAAAATTATGATTGAAGTTTATTTGCAGCAAAAAAACATATATAGAATGTTTATTAATTGTATCATTGTTGTTGTTTTTCAAAGTGTTTTTTACTTGAAAATGAATTAAAATAATGTATTTTTATTTTTAAAAAATTATTTTTGATATCAGTGCATCAAAATGATCCAAAAACACTAAAAAATATATTAATTTGAAGTAAAAAAATAAAATTTAAATTTTTTCAAAAACGCTTTTAAAACGCAAAAACAAACAGTGTTTTATGAAACTTAGTTAAAAAGGCATATAAAAACTATTTCACAAAAAATACATTTCAAACTTAATTTTTAAATGAGTTTCACAATACAAAACATAGTTTTTACAGTTATCAAACACTTAGCTGTGTTTTTTGCATTACAAACACAAAAACAGGTGCAAAACAAACACCGCCTAAGAAAAGCATATCACCTAACTTTTTTTCTTATTATTGAAAAGATAGTTCATTTCATATTCTTCTTATTTTGAAAGACATAATTCTAATTTTTCGAAGTGCGAAGGAGAATATGAAAATTGGAATTCGATCCTAAGATCACATTCATTGAAGGTTTTTCTTTTCATAAATTGTAGCTAGATAGAGAATTTCTATCTTAATATCAGTCTTTACTATTTAAAACCTCATAATTTCCATTCATTATTGTGCTCAGATCAAGAAACTCATTAAGTTCCATTGCATGAATCGGTTTTTGAGTTTGAGGAATGCAATTAATTTCCTTCCATATTAATTATACATATTTTGAAATCAATTGCAGTTAATTTTTCTGAAGAGAATGCCATTAAATTTCTTCCCTGTCTTGTGCATTAAGACCCAAAAAAATCACATGGCGAATGCTGCAATCATCTCACAAATTATTGAACAGAAAAACGGAGAATTATGGGTGGCATAATTCTCCCCATTAAATGAGTGGATCATGAAGCAAGCCTGTGTTGAGAGTTACAGTCCATGCAATAGTGAAATAAAGACCACGTTATCTGAAAAAGATATGTGCAGGTTTTTCTCTCTTTTAGTGCACAGAAACAGCATTTATTTCATCATATCCTCGATCACATGGATCTTAAATTGCCTGTGGCGTCGGTGCTTATTGAATGGGTTCTTCATCTTTCAAAATAGAACCATGCACGGCGGTCCTACAAAACTCAAAACTTTGCATGCCTTCTGATATGTTTGCCTCAAATGCATCACTTCTGTACCTTAGTTTGTAGGAACTGTGCCCTCTGGTTTCAATATTCTCTCGTCGTGAACCAAAATCAAATAAATATTAAACTCATATAAGCATATATTAAGGCTACTCCGGATCGAAGGAAACAACTAGGTATGATACCCCACCGATTTTCTTTTATTTATTTTAAACCATGAACAATAAGCTGGAGTACCGCCCATGTTTGTGAAAGAAACTATACCTAGACATCTTGTCAGTGATAAACATGATGAGATGTATAAAATCAATGCCCGACGAGCATATGTCAAACACCACTAGAAAAATAAATTATACCAACGAAATATTATGTCCATGGAAAAGTAGCTTTTTTTTTTTGTCACTAAAAATATATCTCACAGATTACTTTGCTTTCATTTCTACCCTAGGAGCACTGATTCGTTTTTCAACCGACACCTTAACAGCTTATGATTGATGATTTGTGTAGGAATGTGAAATGTCTATGGTCGAGATACTACAATCTAACCTTATATGTTGGATCATAATCATAAAAAAAATTATAAATTTGATTTTTATCACATCCACTAGTTGCTCTAACCTCCAATCATAACTCTGGATCATATTCTAGATGGGTTGAAAGGTCCTTCTCATGTTTGACACGCATGTCATTGTTATTTATTCATACATAACAAAATAAACAAGTCAAAGATATGCATAAAAAAATATTAGTCTACACAATATACAAAAAAATAACTTACAATAAATGCATCATCGACTGTCCATGAACTATTGCACCTCTTTTTATCTATTTTGTATATGTGTTTCCATATATAACTCCATTGAAGTTGACTTGCTTATAAGCTATATAGCCTATAAATCTCTTGTTAAACTTCGTAATAAATAATAAATATTATTTTAAGAAAAATACTTAAAATTAAAACATATTCTCTTACTAGACACTTTACATGGTTGGTAACAAATAATGACCTATCAGTATGCTTGCTAATGGAATTATAAGTCTCCTTGCTTTATTTGAAAGACCCGCTCCATGAATGTCTCATAAAACATTTTGACATTGATGTTGGCGGGTCATTGTTTGTTAAAAATCCTTAATTCTTCTTTGTAATTCTCTAATGATATTGTTGTTCATTGGTGATTGTGTTAGTATATAATATCTCTGATAAAAAATAGTCCATCATATAATCCTTTTGTTAGTTTACATTCTTGAATTTTTTCTTAAACTCTTTGTAATTCTTCGATGATTTTATATTTTATCAGTAAAAACAATAATGCATTATCTTAAAACATAAATGGGTAGGTCTACTTACTTGGTATATGGAATATTTAGAAAAAAACAAAAAAACAAAATGGTATCAAGACGTTGATGCTGACACTACGGAGTATTGAGTGGTTGAATTTATGATGATGAGGCCTAGATTTACGGAAAGATAGGTGGGAGGGACAACTGTTTTGATTTCCAGTTTCAAAAAAAGAGGAGGAAGGAAAAAAAACAGAAGGCTAATGTCATTTATAAAAATTTTAAATTTGCCGATGAAATTTTTAATGAAATATTGCAACAAAAAATACCGTCAATAAATTTATTGGAAAATGATGATGTATCATATTAACAACGAAATTGTTTCTGTTGGTAATTATGTTAGAAATTACCAATAGAAATACTTAATCACTATTATAATTGAACACTACTGATGAAAAATATCATGTCATTAATTTCATTGGTATTTTACAATTTTCTTATAGCGGAAGTTTTTGATGACGAAATTAGTCTCCCAAGCCAACTATGATGAACTTGAACAATTCATACAAATTTTTTTGTACAAAACAACAATCACATGCCACGATTATTTATTCAAAGTTTTGAACCTTAATTCATTTGTATGCATAGCATTTCTCCAATCACGTAAACATATTTCACCAAACCATGGAGTTTAAAAATAACTTGGTAATTGTGATCCTTTGCATTGTAAGTTAAATTAATTTTTTTAATATAAAAAATATATAGGTGTTGCTATCTTGGTTTTAGTATAACCAACATTTAACTAATCAATTTAATAGATTCAAAGATAACTTAGATCATTATTAAAAATATATTTTGACTAAAACAAATTTCAAGATATCTTTTTTTATTTATTGAGATAAAAATATATTTGATTGGCCTAAGTTAACTTGAATTAACTTGTCAAATCCAGAACTTGATTCATAAGTCTGGGATAATAAAAAAAAAACAAATTATAAAACTCAATGTTAAAGAAAAATTAATTAGAAAAGACCAAAAAAACAAACAACTTAAATAAACCTATGTTAACCTTCCAAACTTGCAACTTGGATTATGTAACTAGGATAACTCCGTAGGAAGCAAATTAAAATAAATTATAAATATTAATTTCTAATCAATTCAATATTGAATAATGAAATTGAAAAAATTAAAACAAAAATTTTAAAAACAATTTGAGTTAACTCGGGCTAAACCATCAAACTCGTGACTCGAGTAATGAGATTAGTATAAACTAATAGAAAACAAACAAAAAAATTATAAAACTTAATTTTAAATTAATTATGAAACTAAAGATAAAGCTAGAAAAAAAAATTAAAAAAATAAGTTAATTTATCAATCTTGATCAATATAAAAAATCTTATCTTGAACGATAAAATTGAAATTAATAAAAAATTAAACCTTTTAAAAAATATTGTTAGGTAAATTGTTCAAGTTAACAGTGCTTTAGTGCCTAGAGTAATAATAATAATGAATTTTCCTTCGCATTTATTTATTTATTTATTTTTTAAAAGAAATTCTATTTAAAAAAAAATTGTTGTCATGTCTTCAGCCCTTTGATTTTATATCATCGTTCCCATCTCTACTAATGAGTTCTTTTTCTTTTCTTTTTTTCTCTCTCTCTCCTTTTTCGTTAAGCTCTTATTTTTTTCATCATTAATTAATCTATAGGCATACCATAGGTTGTGTAGTGTCTGCGGCTGTGGCATCAAGCAACCTACAGTGAAATCCTCGATAAAAGCAAACCCTAATGGAATTAATAAAACCCATCAACTTTTATGGATAAAAACTCAATTATTCGCCTCTAATCTAAAACGTTATAATTTGCTGCATTCAAGATTTCTCTACTTGTTGACACCATCAAATTCAACAGAAAAGCATAGGATGGGCATGCATCTATGTAGCCACCACATGTACCATGGACCTAAGAAATTAATTCGTATATCATGTAATATAATAATTTATTGTGTTTTCATTTCTAGCTCGTAATTACATTACATTTACTGTATCAAATGTATTAATGATCAATTTATGTGTGAGTCAAGCAATTTTACAAGAACATGTAGACATCTAGTTTCTTGTTTTTTTTTCCCTTCGTATTTGGCACAAAAAGCACTTTATAGCCACAGTGCTGATTCCCGAATCCTCAGCTTCTGTTTCTTAATTTCCAACAGTATCGAGATAGCCTCTCCTTAACCCTTGTTAATAGGTTTTTTATTTTTGATTCAGTTTTGTTTTTATAAAAAAATAAAAAAAAATTTTATTTTTGATTCAGTTTTGTTTTTATAAAAAAATAAAAAAAAATTAAATTTTTTTTAAAAAAATTAAAATCAATTTAAACCAAGTAGTTTTGGTTCGATTTAATTTTTTAAAATAAAAACCAGTTTAAATTGGTTTGGCTCGATTTTTTCGGTTTTGCTCAGTTTTATCTTATTTGGCTTAGTTTTTTTAATTTGTCTTGGTTTTTTTCTGGTTTTTTTCTGTTTGAGTTTTGTTTTTTTGGTTTTAAGCTTATAAAATCAAAACCGAACAATACCGGTTGGTTTTTTTAATATTTTAATCGGTTTGATCTATTTTTTTAGCAGTTTTGTTTTTTCTATTTTTTTATTTTATTTTTTTAGTTTAATCGAGTTTTTAGTTTTTTTTGGCTCATCTCTACTTAGTAGCAGCCTTGCGGTTCTCTTTACCGTGCTTTTCTACCCTACTTAACTGTATTTAGCTGCAAGTGACATGTAGTAATCTCATTATAGAAATCAAGTTCTTCTTATCTATATCGAAGGTGAATAGAGAGGCAGGGCAGCCCTCATAACCCTTCAAGGTACGAGAGGAAACTACTTAGGAGTTCTTTTTGAATTGCATAAGTGATCATTGAACCTTACTGAGTCTAGTTCTTCTTTATTACGGGAATGGTGCCTGAGCTAACTCGCATAAGTGATTTCTCAAGTGGCATCCAATAACTCAGTAAGACAAGACGGCAATGGTTGCTGGGTATGAATAGGGGATTCAAACTAGTGAAAATTAATAATTTTTTTAGAAAATTATTTTTTAGGAAAAATGATGGTGATGATTTTTATAACTATTATTAATATTTTTATTTAGGAAAATAAATTACTTAATAATTGAAATTTGATCTTTTAAAAAACAAAAATTAATTCTCTGTGATCGAATCTCTATCAAAATATAAGGTGGGACAGATTTGTCGTTGTAAATTGGTCCTAAATTCCTGTAAAAAAAACAAATTAACAAATTAACAATTGCAAATTGCTCCAAAAAACATTTCTTGTCATAAACAATTTGTAATCGCAAACAAAGTATGTTACAAGAGAGTTTTTCTAGGTCACAAATTTTGCTATATTATCAATTGAATTTTTCTTTTTAGGATAGATATTCCTAATTATCTCGCAATCAAACTCAATGCATTTAATCAAAGTAAAGATAAGTAAGTGGATTTAAGAAAATCACTAAAATTAATATTAGGGTTCTAATAAACCCCAATGGAATAAAATTGATCACTTAAAAAAGGTTCTAAGAATATCAATGGATCAAAATAAATAAAGAAGAGATAATTAATTAAGGTTTTTAAGATAGAAAAACCTACTAAACTACAAAATATTTTTAGTAGAGAAAAAACTAAAACAAAACTAGATATTACACTGAAAAAAAGGTAAGAAAAAAACAATAAAGAAAACTGTAAAAGAAAAAGAAAACATTAAAGAAAGCAGTAACCTTACAAAAATAATTCGCATGAAAGATAAAGCATTGAGATTGAGAGAAAAACTTGAATAGAAATTTGTGTCATGAGACAAGCTAAAAATTACAATGAAATTGATTATATATTTAGAGGAAATATTATACTTAATCACCAAATAAACTTGAAAAATAAGCTAGACTAAACAAAAAAAATCAACCAATTATTTTGGATTAGAGGTAAGCATTTTTAGTCTAATTTGATTTTTTACTAAAAAAATCAACCAAACTATTTTTTTAATATATAGATTTAAAACTAGATAGAAAAACCAATTGGTATCGACTGATTCAAGTTTTTAAGTAAAAACCAGATAAAATTTGTGATCAAAATGCAAGTGTACAATTTGTTTGGGCTTTTATCTTTTAACTAGAGTGTTTGAATTTGATCTTTATGGGTTTTTTATAGCCAATTTCAAATTAAATTTGATTTTTAAGGTTTTTTTTTTAGCCTAATTCAAATTTTAGTCTTTAGACCATCTACTTCAATGCACAGTATATTAGCATTCTGAAGTTACTTTAACTACATTCAATATACTTTCAGAATTACATAGAACAGCATTTCAATACAGCACCATGATTTCAATCATTGAAGGCTCCTTTTCTTGCATTTTTTTATTTGCTAGCTTGATTTTCTAATAGTAAGGCAGCAGAGAACCCACCAGCCGGCCCATACTTGACAAGATGAGAAATAATCAGTCATTAGAACCCACATTCATGCTCTTCAATTGTTAGCTAAAAAAACTAAAAAAAGCTATTTTGATCTCTGTGGTCATTTGTTTTAGAGTAAATTAATCATCAACTTCATGATCGTGGTAATGTTTCCTCCCCCAGAACTCCAGAACATGCATTCATATTCACAAATCCAAGAGTGAATCATCTAGCCTGCTTGTGGAAGATTTGTAGGATCTCCTCCAAATCTTACGAAATGGCATGGCACAAATCTACAAAAATTGGCGTTTCACACCTAGTTCTTGCAGCTCATATCTCTGTTATTGATCACTGGCAGCTGCCTTGAATGTATCTCTGCTGCCGTCGATGTTTGGAACAAAAGCAAAATCACAAGGAATTAAATCCAAACTTCTTGGTACACCCTTTACAGTTGCGGAATATTGACTTCAGAAAAGACAGTTCTTGCAGCTATGACTTGTACAGAACATGGATTATCTGTAAATTATTTGTATTGCATGGCATAGTCTATACATAGATAATACAAATGCTAGCAAGAATTCTGGGTACGTACACTCCTATGAAACTCTCTTTCCTTGCCCTAAGAAGCCTAAAAAAGAGAAACAAACGAACCTGTTGATGACTCATCTCGAGTCATGGAACCCCTTTAGACCATTCAAGTCAATTCTTTGTTCTGACCATTCAAATTTGAAATTGTTTTCTATGGTTTTTGGTGACATTCTCCATTCAAACACAGACGCCATTTCCCTGATCTGCATATTCAACAATTTCAGTTGTATGAATTCTCTTACGAGTAGCAACAATCCAAGGCAAGAAATACAACAGTTCTGTACGAAAGAGCAGCGTAAAATATAGTGGAGCATACGAATGACTGTAAAACCACTCTAAATAGTTTTAAATTTGGAAACTACGAAGATTGCATAAGCTGCATATCTCTATCAAACTACTTGATCTCAGTAAATGTCTTTCGAGAAACTCGACACAATGTTGGCCACGATCATAGCCAAGTATGCCAAAATTTCTAGCCTAACAGTTTCTATAGTCGTGATTTTCATAACCTCGGGCACAATATTAGCCACCATTGGGCTAGCCACTGGCTTAATATTCTATATTATTGTTGTAGTGACCGAATCACCATCAATATTGTTTCCGATCATGGTGATGAGAAAAATAAGATTGTTCATTATGGCTCTTTGTTGGCCATTTAGTAAGTGAAGTAATTTTGCTCACATGAATACGAGATTTCCCTCCATTATACTTAGACATGAGAGAGTCAAATTGCCTGTTAGCATGACCAGAAGTATGAGCATAATATATAGAAGTAACCTCCTGGTGACCATGTGTTGAGCACTTGGTTGAACCAATGAAGGATCGAATTCAGTCCATGCGTATTCTGATGTGTTTGAAAGTTACACGTTAATTATTTGCTCCTAAAGGAGTATACAAATTTAAAACATCTAGGACTCTTGCATTAGGGTAGTGTTTTTTTTATGCCGAATAAGGATAGACTGGACATGTAAATTCTTTTGTGATGTTGTTTGGTGCATATTTGGATTGATTTTTATCTGTGTTCAAGGTTATTATAGTGGAGGAAGTTTTGTCACACTAAAAACAAAAAAAAAAAAAAAAAAAAGAGGTAAATTTATCCAAAATCTCTATAAAAAGAGCTAATCTGGGTCACTATAAAGATAAAAATAATTATGATCATAGTCTTAAAACCCGACTAAGAAGTCAATCCAGGGTAAGGACCAGGTCATATATAAGATTGATCATTGACACAAGTTAATGTAGGGATAAAAATGGTTATTATTATATTTTTAAAATCTTACTCGGAGGTCGACTAGAGACAAAACCTGAGTCATGGGTTGGGTTGGTTATTGACCCGAGTCAAAATAAAAAAAAATAGTTATTATCGTAATTTTAAAATCCAACTCAGAAATCAACCCGAGACTAGACCTGGGTTAAATGTTAGGTTGACCATTGACTCAAGTCAACGTAAGAATAAAAATATTTATTATCATAGTTTTAAAATATGACTAAGAAATCGATATAGGGCAAAGTCGGGGCTACTAGTTTGGTTGACCACTGACCTGGAATAATGTAAGGATAAAATAAGTTATTATTATGGTTTTTAAACCCAACTAGAGGGTTGACCCAAGGCAAGGCCCGGGTTATGGGTTGAGTTGAAATAACTCAGGTCAATATAAAAATAAAATTAATTATTATTATAGTTTTAAAAATCAACTTGGAGGTCAATCTAAGGTTAGGCTAGGATCGGGCATGGGTCACGGGTCAGGTTGACCATTGGCTGGAATAATGTAAGGATAAAAAATAATTATTATCATAGTTTTAAAACTCTACTAGGAGTTCGATTTAAGGCAAGATCTGAGTCACAGATTGAATTGACCATTGACCCAGGTCAATATAATAATAAAAATGATTATTATCATAGTTTTAAAACTCGACTCAGAGGTTGACTTAGAACAAAGCCTGGGTCACGGGTCAGGCTAATCATTGACCCAATCAATGTAAAGATAAAAGTGTTTATTATTATAGTCTTAAAACCCAACTCGGGGATCAAACAGGGGCTAGGCCTATGTCACAGGTTGGGTTGATCATTGACCTAGGTCAATATGAGGATAAAAAAAAATTATTATCATAGTTTTAAGATCCAACTAAGAGGTCGACCAAGGGCAAGGCCCGGGTCAAAGGTCGGTTTGACCATTGACCTGGGTCAACACAAGGATAAAAGTTGTTATTATCTTAATTTTAAAACCCGACTCGAGGGTAAATCTAGGACAAGGCTTGGGTCATGGATCGAGTATATCGTTGACTTGTGTTAATATAAAGATAAAATTGGTTATCATCATAGTTTTAAACATGACTCGGGGATCGATCTAAGACAAGACTCGGGCCACTAGTCAGGTTGACCATTAATATTTTTAAAACCCGATTTGGGGGTCAAATTGGTGAAAGAATCATGTCACGAGTCGAAGGGTCAACCCAATTTGATTTTAGTCAATATATGAATAAAAATAATTATTATCATAGTTTTAAAACTTGATTCGGGAGTTAATCTAGGGCAAGGACTAGGTAATGGACCAAAATGTTTTTTTTAAAAAAAAAATAAAAGAGTCAAAGCAACCTTGTTTTGACAATAAAAAAGTTAAAAAAAAAAAAAAGTCAATGAAATTTTTACATAGTCAAGTCAAATCAATTCTTTCTATATTTTTTCTTTAAACTCGGACCCTTCTAAGTGCTGGATCGGCCATGTCTTGTACAACATCTACTACATAAAATAAAATAACTTCTAGTTCAATTAAATGCTTACCAAACATATGAAAAAACAATTATTTGTTGAATATTTAATATTATCCAGCACGCAAAACACTACCTAAATATATGTTTAATATACATTGATTGCCATGTCTAATTGAATTTATCCTTAAGTTGGAGATTTTAATTTTGTAACAACTAGTTGTAGTCGATGAACTTCCTACTTGGAACTCGAAGAGTTATTATTTGGCCCTTTAGTTTGCCAATAGACATCATTGATATTATGAATGTGTTTTTTGGTATTATAAAATACATGTATGATCTTCACTACACAGCTGGACATGTGGACTGTGGTGATATAAATATTAAAATTGAATAGCTACAAATAAAAGATATTATCATTTTCATATATAATACCAGTAGCAGGGCCATGCATTTCAGAGGGTCTGATTTAATATCTTATTCTTATTTTTATTTGGCTAATTATATATTATGATTGTCTCGCTAGTTTATATTTTTAGCCTTTCTTTTGAGTTTTTTAGTTGTTAGGATTAATTAAATTAATTATATTAATATAAATTTGCATGGTGGAACTTAAACAAATGTTTGTTCTTTGGATTATTTTAATATTTTAATTTAAATTGTTTCTTAATTATTATTTTAAAATTGTTTTTGTTATGCTAAATATTTGTTTTTTTTTATATAGAAATGATCCTTATTCACACTGCCTGAATTTTTTAAACTAATATTATAAATAGAAGTTGTTGTAAACTGTAGGACCGGGCCGGCCTACACTCTACTCAACCAAATTCTTTAAGTGGACTCTTGGCCTTGGTAATTGACTCTACCAAGACCCTCACAACCTCCTCCATGCAATTTTTTAAACTTTTATGTACTTTGATTTAAAATAATATTTTTTTAATTTTTTTTATAAACAAAGTATTTCTTGGCCTTGGTAATTGACTTTACCGAGACCCTCACAACCTCCTCCATGCAATTTTTTAAACTTTTATGTACTTAAAGATTTAAAATAATATTATTTAAATTTTTTAAATAAACAAAGTATTTTTCTTTATTTTGAGTGGATGGTAAACTTCACCGACTCTTACTTCTTACTTTGTTTAACTTAGAATTCAGTTTGACTTAGAAGTAAATAATTAGATAGAACGAATGTTTATTTTTGTATTTTAAAATTTTTTTAAAAAAAAAATTTTTAAATTTTTTTTTTTATTTAGTTTTAAATAATTTTAAATTATTTTGATATACTGATATTATAAATATTTTTTAAAAAATAAAAATTACATATTATTTTTATATATTTTTAAATAAAAAACATATTTAAAAAATAATCATTGTAACATTTGATAACATGCCGACTCACCTTGAAAAACTAGGTTTAATAACAGTTATTTGTCCTGTTTATTTTTGTGTTTCAAAAATATTTAAAAAAAATTAAATTTTTTATTTTTTATTTTAAATTAATATTTTTTTTATATTTTTAAATTATTTTGATATTCAAAATAATTTTTAAAAAATAATAATATATTATTTTAATATATTTTTAAATAAAAACTATTTTAAAAAATAATCATAATTATTCCTCTAAACAAACTTAAATATTGATTAAAAGAAAAAACCATACCGTCGTTGTAACAACACGTCTCTTTCTCCGGTCCCACGACAACTCGCAATCTTCCACTTTTTTCCATGACCGAACCAATCCGAACTCCATGCTGACGTGTCGTCCGACTGTTCCCCCGAATCACTCCAAAACAGAACAATACAAAGAAGAAGTTAGCGCCAAATTTTAAGAAAGTGGAAGGAGAACCTTCACATCTCCTAACTTACAAACTACCAAGCATAAGGACAGCACATACAAAAATATTTATTTATATATATATATATATAAAATATATATATATAAAAGAAAAGAAAATTTGTAAAGGTTGTATAGGAAAAATGAAAGATAAATTGCAATAAAAAAAAAAAAAGCATGTTGCATAAAGAAATTATATATAGAGAGTTGATCCTCATTTCTAGTCAATGGATGGTCTTTTATATTTTTACAAAGATTAAATTTTACATGAATAATAATATTCCTAGCCCTATACAATTTTCTTACTACATAAAAAGAATTTACATAATGAATTAAAATACATTTTGATTTTTTCTTGATAGTCATATAAACTCTAACTAAATGTAATACTTGCCGGTTTTAATATACGTTGAGCATTCTGATTCTTAACAGGACTTGATTTTCTAATCAATCATGTAAGCTCTTTTTATCTCTATAATTAATTAGTTGTATATTTTCGTTTAATCATATTTTCTAACTCTTCTAATTTATCATGACTTTTATCTCTCTTAGTTCATTGTTTTTTTATCTTTTCAGATCTATTTTAGTCCTTTTTTACTTGTTTGGTGTTCATAAACACCAACTATTTTTATTTAGTTAGATTCATAGATGTTTATTTTGAGGAGTAAACAACTACTCATGAGATAGCTTGAGATACTGTTGGTGTTCAAGTTATCCATGAAACCCTAGTGCGATTTTAGATGCTGCATAATGCGGTTAGCCACACCAAAAGATCTGCTCCTCGCCTTCCACCCTCTCAATCTGTTGTTTTCTTGACAAAAAGGACTCGGATTCTTGTGGCCATCGATCTTTCTTTCGTGCGAGGAAACAGTTGAGAGCAATAATTAGACAACACGAAGCACCTACTTTTGTGCAAGTGGAAGCGTAATAAGCCAGAATTATTGCTCAAAAGGCTGGTCCAACCAAAGCAGAGGATTGCTGATTCCACTCCTCACCAGAAACAAGGCTTAGAATGCACTGTCTCTTTCCGAAAACGATATTTTTATTCTCCCTATTTTATTTTTTTTAGTTTAAAGTGGATGTCCGGGTCAGCTTGTGCGCACCTCGACTAATCTTACGGGTCCTAAAGTTAACGATCATGTAAGCCTGCAGTTGTCATTATATGAGCAACCTAGGACTCGAACCTGAGACCACAAAGGGAGCAAACCTCTTGGTCTCAAGCTTTTACCATTGGGTCACCATCTAAATGATTTTATTTTTTTTTTAGATCTTATGGTAGTGGTCTTAAAGTGTTTTTATAAAAATAAATATATTAAAATAATTTTTTTAAAAAAAAAAAATTTAGTTTTGATAAAAACACATGAAGCAAAAGTCTCATTTTTGTAGTGAGAGAGCATTCAAATTCTCTTCATTTCTCAAATCCAGAGTCCTTTACAAGATAACTGATCCCAGAAGACATTTGCTTCATTTCTCTCTCATCTCTTCTTCACGGAAGTTCTTTTAACGCTTCAAATGTACATTCTACGGGTGTTGATTCGCCTCTGGAAGCTAAGAGTGAGAATGTAGAGGCATCACAAAAGGTATATAGAAATAGTTATAGTAATGATTTTGATTTCCGGTTAATTAAGGTTTTTTTAAATTATTAATGGAAGTTAAGATGATTTTTTAATATAATATTAAAATTTTAATAATTAATTAATCATGAATTTAAACTTATTTATTTGATAAAAAATAAAATTTTAAATTAAAGGTTAATTTTACAAATTATCAAACAGCTTTCAAATATCTTCAGCCAGCAATCTCTCTAATATTCTCTTTAATGATATATTGATGAGATACCCATATTTACTTTCTCTAATGATATATTAAAGGGGATACTGATATTTACTTGAGGAAGGATATATTAAAAAATAATATAAATTATATTTTAAAATTTTATAAAACAATTTAAGTTGTTGAGTTAAGATGATTTTTTGATACAGTATTAAAGTTTTAATAATCATACGATCATGATTTCAAATCTCATCATTGCTATTTATTTGATAAAAATTAAATAAAATATAATATGAGTCTATTCAAATTTCAAGTCTAAAAAGCTTTCACTTTAAATAATAATATAAATCATATCTTAGAACGTTACCTAACAGCTTAAATTATTAGATTGAGATGGTTCTTTAAAATAATAATAGAGCCTTAATAACCAAGCAGTCATGAGTTCAAATCTTATATTCCCTATTAATTTATTTAATAAAAATTAAGTACAATGTAATATAAATTTGTTCAAATTTCAAGCTTAAAGGATTTTTATATTAGAGGATATGTTAGAAAATAATATAAATTATATCTTAAAATATTATCTAACAATTTAAATTATTAAATTAAAATAATTCTTTAATATTTTTATAAACCATTCTATTTCAGCAACTAAAGCAACATAAGATTATGTAATCTGATGGTGGCAAAATTCCATCCAGGAAATTTTCAATCGGTCATAAGCCCAGATTATATAAATCTAGTCCTTTTTTCTCTTAAACGGTTTTAAGGTCATTACGCCTATGTATGTAGACTCAAATGCAGTAAACAGTAAAGTAAAGGTTATAATTTTTATTAATAGTTAAGGAAGCGAGGTCTAGAGAAGACAGGGTCATTGAATAAAGAAGAAAAAGATAAAAGAAAAAAGAAAGTTGAAAACACACTGTTCTAGTGCGTGCCATGACAACACTCTTTACATTAAGAGGTTTTTTGGGGAGAAACAAAAGCAAAGAAAAGAATATTATTTTTTGTGCTTCGATTATTTTTTAAAATATTTTGTATTTTGAAATGTATTAAAATTATTTTTAAAATCAGCATATTAAAATAATCTAAAATATATAAAACATTAATTTTTTATTTCAAAAAATTAAATTTTAAAAAATACGGTGCAAAACGCATCTAGAATGAGATTTTTTGTTGCTGTGTTGGGCAGAAATGGCGAAGACCAGAGAACTCAAGTGTGTAATTCGAAGTTGTAGATTTTGGAATGGAAAGTGAAGTGGATAGCACAACCATGATTATTAAAATCAAGCTTTTTAGCTTTTTTTTTTTTTTGTTAGAAGTAAAGTATAATTTCTGAAATAACAGAGAAAAAAAATATATATATATATAGAGGTTTGGTGCAATTAGTCATTTTATTAATGGTGTGATTAGTCCACAATTATTTTGGTGTTAATAAATATTTTGTAACGTTATAAGTTATATGTAGAGATCTTTATAAAAATAAATAAATTATTATAAATTGCTTATAAAATTCTCTACAATATACAAAATATCATTTTAAGATATTAAGATATAGATTAGCCTTGCAACACGAAGGATACTGATTAGTGTTATATTAATTTTAATGAAGAATAAAGAAGAGTGATAAAGTTTATGATTGATTAATGAGGTGTATTACATGAAAGATTAACTCTTTGGCTTTGGAAAAATTTTGTAGCTCCAAATTTAGAAATATTGTTCATAATAATGATTTTATCCTTTAATTTAAAAAATTTAACACTAACTTATGAAGATATTAAAATATTTTTACATGACTTGTTAGTCATTAATAAATTGACCAATAACAAATAAATTTTTTTCTATATGAATTGCATAGTGAAACATATAAATATCATTAGAAGCAAAAAAAAATAAAATTAAAACTAGCCTCAAAGGATATTTTTGTATTTTTACAATGATTTTTTTATTATTATAATTTTAGTTGAGAGATAATTTTTTATTTAACCAAATATAAAAAAATAAAAAAACAATTAAAAAGCATAATGAAACGACCAAATTAACTTTAAAAACAAAAATTTAAAAACTAGAGGTAGGAGATTTTTTAATCTTTTCATAATAATTTTTTTATTATTATCATATTAGTTTAATGGTAGTGTGGTATTTAACTAAATATAGAATACAAAAAACAAAAATGGACAAGCACTTGTATGTCATCGAGAGGCATATGGGAGGTGCTCGCGCACTTCGGGTGATATGTGTAGCATCTTCTAGTATCCAAAAATATATTTTTATCGTGTCATTAAAAGCAACATTGTGTTCTCTTTCATGTGGAGTGTCATGTTTTAGTTTTGGTGGTTTAATTTGGTTTGTCGTCAATTAGTCATCTTTTTTCTCTCTCACTCTTTCACTGGAAAATATAGGTTGATTTTTTTGGTTGTTGGTATTTTAACTTTAATTCTTATTATTTTAATTTTGATTTTTTATTTTTTTATATATTTAAAAAATTTAAACCAGCCCTTGAGATTACATGGTTAGAGAGGCTAAAGTTTATTTTGCGAGACGTAGGTGGGATTTCTAGTGCGAGACACATGATAATTACCATAATAATTTATTTACTCGTTCATCTCTTCTCTGTGCACAGATTGAGAATTTTAAATTTTCTATAAATGGATGTCTTTTTTTTTTCTTGATCACATGGGTACGGTTCTCTCCGATGAGGATGGAAATGTACTCGTCTATATTCTCGTCATCTCCCATCTTTTGCCTATAATTATCATAACCCCGTACATCCATTTTAAAGAAAAACAAAAATCCCTCACATAAATATTTCTTATAAAATAATCTAAATAAGAAAAACACATGACTAAGCATGACAACTAAAATACCAATGCATTAATTACACGTGTTAAGTAAGAACTATAGTCACATTTATTCAAAATCTATCATGAATATATTTAACAAAATTCTAAACTGCATAGTGTTTTTATTATAGCCATAGATATAGTTTATTGTAAATTGCTATAGTAAAATTACTTATTTTTTTTTTTAATGGATAAAATGAACCCTTAAGGCCTTTTTTTTTCACTGATCTATTAGCTATTAAAAGATTGTTTGTCGGTGTATATGTTTTTTTCAAAAAAAATAAATAGTAAATAAACTTTTTACTTGTAAAGTCAATAAAATTTAAAATCGTTACCAAGAGATTTCTTGACTTTTTACAAATTTTTTAATAGTAAAAATACTTCTTTACTAATAGAAACAAAAAAATGTTATGGAGGTATTTTTAAACTTTCACATGGGTATTTTATCTAATTAATGGGGCTATGAGAGATGTTTTGGTATTTTTATATTTACTTTTAAATATTTGAATAAAAAAACTGATAGCGCGTGTTCACGCGCCAACAAGTGAATAACGTTTGTGCCAATCAAGCAAAACATGTGACGCCACCTGATAGCCAAATCTGGTCTTTCATCATCTTTCTAGATGCGCAACTGTGTCCACATGGAGTGGCGTGTGTCTATTTATGGGGGTTGGATTGTCACCGGTGATTGTTTGTTTCCTCCCCTTTTTTTTTTCTCGTAACATATAAAGTATACCCTGAACCTCTTTGTTTTTTGTTTTTCATTTCAGTCTTTTTTATTTTAATCTCTTATTTCGTTCTTATTCCTTTTATAAATGTATTTTTTTATATAATTTAATCCTTCAATTATATTTTCTCATATGTTTTATTTTTAATTTCAGTCCTTATTATTTTAATTTCTGATTTCGTTTTTATTTCTTTTTATAGTTTTAGTCTTTATTTTTTTAATTTCTTATTTCATTCTTATTTTTTTCAAAGATTTTTTTTTTCAATTTAGTTCTTCAATTATAATTTATCTTGTTGATTTTTTATGTAAGGAAACACATCAAAACAACCTGCATATCTAATATATATATTTTAAAAAATTACAACTTCTAACAGAGCACAATTGAAATAGCTAACTTTAATAAATAAACCAAGTAGGTTTATTAATGAAGCTTTATAATAGATTTGAGTTAATGCTTGTGAAATCACGATTCTTCAATCTTGATTAAAATGGTAATTCAATAATTTATAATCCCAATTCATTTTTTTGTTTCAATAATGCTGGTTTTGAGAAGGAGTGATGGTCTATTATTTATTCTCTCTAATTTATTTTGATTTTTGATTCAAATTCTATGAGATTTATTATATTTTTTTTATTTGTAAATGAAATCTCTGGGTTAAAAAATTATCGATGAGATTTATTATATTTGTTTTTTATTTGTAAGTGAAATCGATGGGAGGAAATTATGGCAATCAAATATACTGCGTGCCAGCTATGAGCTGATCTATTATTAAGTTAAGCATTGACTACAAATAAAAAAAGCCACGCATTCCTAAATTAGATCAAACGCATCTCTGGAATCTCTTATCACACAAATCCAACAAACATCGACAAATAGCCTACTCCAACCTGTCCCACCCCCTTATTATCTTTAATCACCCATTATTTACTCAATATAATATTAGATACCCTAAACTCTAGTTAATTAAAAACTAATCCAAACCTAATTAGGGTAACTCACCAAACAAAACGACAAAACCCAACGCCTACTTATGTGACCATTTCGCTTCTCGTAAGGCCATTTTTTTGCTTCTTTTCCCTTTCCAGTGAAGCCAAAGAGAGACCAAACTTCTCCA
The DNA here is from genome assembly GCA_018804465.1 of Populus tomentosa. Taxonomy (NCBI): domain Eukaryota; kingdom Viridiplantae; phylum Streptophyta; class Magnoliopsida; order Malpighiales; family Salicaceae; genus Populus; species Populus tomentosa. Next base: position 8,846,646 of record CM032001.1, read on the forward strand.
CCTCATGGCCGTCTCTTCTTGTCCGTGTCCTAAGCTCTTCGTCGCCTCCTCTTTCGAGTGCCGTTCCGACTCCTCCTCAAGCGCGGACCAGCCCAGTCAAGGCCGATCCAACTCCGCTCGCCATGGAACCACACCCTTTTTATCTGGCGCCGGCATGTCCTCTCTGATTCTCAAATTTCCTCCCAACTTCGTGCGCCAGCTTAGCACTAAAGCTCGCCGAAACTGCAGCAACATCGGGGTCGCGCAAATCGTTGCTGCCTCGTGGTCCAACAACTCCGCCGCCGGTGCTCCCTCCGCGGCGGCGGCTGCTGCTGCTGCAGCTGCTGCCTCCGCAATACCCGCAGCCGAGCCGGCCGAGACCTTGGCCGGAAATGAGGTGGCGGGAATTGATAGCAGTGATGATAAGAATGTAAGTGTTGTACAGTTGGAGGATTTGAGTAGCGATTTGGAATACAAGTCGTTTTTGAGTTCTGATGGAAGCATTGCAGTTCACGCTGGTAAGAATTCAAATCTGATTTCGGTTTTCTTTTTGTGAATTTATTATTATTATTATTATTATTATTAATTTCTTTATGGTTGTTTGAAGGTGAAAGATTAGGTCGCGGTATAGTGACAGATGCAATCACGACTCCGGTGGTTAATACTTCTGCTTATTTCTTTAAGAAAACCCAAGAGCTTATTGATTTCAAGGTAATAATAATATCATAATTATGCATTTTAAGGCTTCCAAGTTCTACGTTGAAATTATTTCTACGTGATGTTCCCATTTGTATTAATGAAATCTACGAGAATGGATTAATGATGTGCTATAATGTATTGATTAGTTTTGTGGTAATCTACAATGTTGTTACAGGAGAAGCGCCATGCAAGTTATGAATATGGTAGGTATGGAAATCCGACCACACAGGTTTTGGAGGACAAGATAAGGTTTGTGTTTAGTAGTTAGTTTGGGGTTTGTTAGACTTGTATGGTTGCATGATGATTAATAATAGTGTGTCTGTGTCGTGTTTGTTTTTTCAATTCAGTGAGCTTGAAGGAGCGGAATCAACATTGATTTTGGCATCTGGGATGTGTGCTAGTACTGTCTTGTTGTTGGCGTTGGTACCTGCTGGTGGTCATCTTGTGACAACCACAGATTGCTATAGGAAGACTAGGATTTTCATGGAGACTTTTCTTCCTAAGATGGGGATCACGGTATGGTTTCTTTCATTTGCATGCTGTTGCTTGTGTGCTTTGAGGTTGTGAAAACTTGTTGTATCATTTATTTTGTTTCAAGAGAACAGATCAAGTTTTTAACTATTCTTTTTGTAGAATTTGTAATAACGTGTAAAAATTTCTTTTCTAATGTTGGGAATTAACTGCAGTTTTACAAAAGAATCTTAATGCATAACTTTTCTTTTATCATGTTCCAAAAATATTTACACTTGTATTTCTGAATATAGGAGTTCCTGGCAATCTGTCTACGCGAGATTGTTTGAGGTTAATAATACATAGATCCACTCCTTCATGTTTAGTAGATCCATGTCAAATTTTGTATCTTATTTTCTTTAAGATTTGGTTAATCACACATTTTGCTTGATATTTTTTTTGGGGGAATATTTTGGTGTCATTCTGCTATGATTATGATCATTATTCATTATGCAGGTTACTGTGATTGACCCTGCAGATGTGAAAGCTTTGGAATCTGCACTTGAGATCAACAAAGTCAGTAGTGCAGAATAGTCTATTATATTATTGAAAGTCTTCTTTGAGCATGTTACTTTAATGACATGTCATCCTAAATTGCATGGCATAATAATTCTGTGCAGGTTTCTCTTTTCTTCACCGAGTCTCCTACCAATCCATTCCTGAGATGTGTTGACATTGAATTGGTTTCAGAGCTTTGCCACAGAAAAGGAGCATTAGTCTGCATTGATGGTACCTTTGCAACACCTCTAAACCAGAAAGCCCTTGCTCTTGGAGCTGATCTTATTCTGCACTCTGCAACAAAGTTCATCGGGGGACACAATGATGTAGGTTTGCGAAATTGGTTTAATCATTTAATTAAATTTTGTCAACAAATGAACTGCCAAATTTCTCCAACTTAAAGCATTGGATACATGCATCTATTCCAGGTCCTTGGAGGATGCATAAGTGGTTCCACAAAGGTAGTTTCAGAGATTCGTAATTTGCATCATGTTTTGGGAGGTACACTCAACCCGGTGAGTACTTTGATTAATTAAACTTCTGGATGATATATATAATTCAGAATTTTATATATAAATTCTTCCTGCTACTATGAAGAATAACTTAAGGTTCCTTTTTTTCCTGTTCTTTTTCAAAAGAATGCTGCCTATCTGATCATCCGAGGCATGAAGACACTGCATCTTCGTGTACAGCAACAGAACTCAACAGCATTGAGGATGGCCAAAATTTTAGAGGCGCATCCCAAGGTATGTATATTTAATGAACTCTAATTTTTATATTTCTCTGTCCTCTGATGAAGAATCCTCTCCAGTGACATTGGTATAACTAAATATTGTATAGAAAATACTAAGGGGGATTTTATATTTTCCACACATTGTAGGGATCATCATTTTTAAAACTTTCTGATAAACATCAAGCTATATATGTTTACCAAATTAGCTTCTTTTGCAATTGATCCATTTAGTTGTTTTATGTTGGATATGGAACTTGAGTTTACCTTTGTAAAGCATGCAAGCATGTTGGTCCCTTGTCTGTATAATTAAGCAGCAAAGCGGTTTTGATGGTGGACTAAGAGATTCTTACTGAATTATTTAGTGTTTTTAATTCTAAAATGTTTTCTTCATGCAGAGCTATATGGTCCTCTGGTAAGAAAGAGGGTCATTTTTCTCTTCAATTTTCATTGAACTGTTTGATATATATAACAAGTGTATAGCAAGGAGACCATAAGTATACATGATATTACCTTTGTTCCACAAGTGTCTTCTTTGACTATGCACACATATTAAGAATGACTGATGAATTTTGTGTGAAGCCGTCTCTTTTTATTTGGTTTTGAATATTGTCCTTCCATGATGAAGGCAGTTGGAGAAAAACTGTTGAGTTTAATTTAATAAAAACAAAATAGGAAGTGTGAGATAATGGATATGACTATTGGGATAAACAAAAAGGGAAACGAGGACATCCTTTTGTTGGAACTGAGGGAGCATATGGTTTTTGGTTTTGAACATAAAGCCACTGTATTGTGTATCAAAACTCAGGAAGACTCGTGCAATGATACTCGCAGGTGAGGTGCGTTTATTATCCAGGCTTGCCAAGTCATCCTGAACATCACATTGCCAAGAAGCAGATGACTGGTTTTGGTGGTGTGGTGAGCTTCGAGGTGGGTGTTTCTGACTGCTTGAGTTGAACGTGTTAATGGCTTGGCAGTACATCTGTAATTGTTATATAATATTCTTAAGCGCTTTTCCTCTTTGATGTTGCAGGTTGATGGAGACTTGTTCATCACCTCAAAATTTGTGGATGCATTGAAAATCCCTTATATTGCCCCTTCTTTTGGAGGCTGCGAGAGCATTGTGGATCAGCCAGCCATTATGTCTTACTGGTATGTAATTAATCTTCCTCGTGTATGTATTTTCATGTTCCCTTCTGTTGTGGGTTCGCTGACTATGAGCTTAGTCAATCTGTTTAAGAAACAAAAATAAACTCTTTGGTCGGAAGAAAACCACAATCTTGCCTATCTAAGCATTGAATTGTGTGTTACTGTAGAAATTTTCTTGCTTTAACATAGAGGACATATTTCTTCTTTTTCAACCGTCTAAATGAAAAAAAAATAAAAAAATTGTTGAAGCAGCAGTATATATTTGGAAGGTTTATGTTTTTACACATGCCTTTAGGTGACAGTTTCTGGTATCTGGAAAGGGCTAACTAACAACATAGACGCAACTGTTATAATTATTCTTGGGAGTTATGTTAATGCTTGCTCATGGTTCTATGATATCTCTCATCAATTCATTCTCCCCTTGAATTTGAAAACAGGGATCTGAGTCGATCAGAGAGAGAAAAGTATGGGATTAAGGACAACTTGGTTCGGTTCAGCTTTGGAGTTGAGGACTTCGAAGATTTGAAGGCTGATATACTTCAAGCTCTGGAGACCATAGAGAGTGCTTGAAGCTGCCCGGGAGCAGTTGCTTTGAATTCTCGATGCACTGTCAAAGCTTGGAGACCCATAGACGGCGCCTCACCTACCCCTTTAATTTTTCTTTTTTTCTTTCGTAACTGCGTTTGATCACCTTATTTACAGTTTCTGTTCTGTCGACGAAACACTGTGAAACCTTTTTATCTATTAGCCATATTTCTATTTTCTGCGTTGACTCTTGTGCTTATGTTCCTGGCTAGAAACAATATTTGTTTTCCTTGTTTGAATCATTGATGAATCTTCTCTCAACCGATCCAAGTGCGTAGAGCCATGGGCCTTTTCTTCTTGGGAAACAGCTGGTTGGCATTTAGTGCTCTTTTTTTGACATTATAAAGTGTACGACTGCGATTTCAACGGTGGAAATCAAAACCCGACTGTGGCCACTATGTAAGCACAAATCCACGTATGATTAGCTTGCAAGCAGTGGACCTGGCCGGGATCCGTTTTGGGTAAAAACCAAGGGACAAGGCTGGAGGAGCAAAAAGCTTTACGTCACCAAGGCCGAAAGGAGCCGTAAAAAACCTGGCTTTCTTCGAGCAAGTTGTACTCGCACTCGGCTCCGGAACCATCGATCGATGACGGACTACCTTTTAGATTTGGAAATAAGAGAGAGCTGACGATAATTTTGGTGAAGTGACGGCGATTCTAATATGTGTATTAAGTTTACCTCAAAATAACACACACACACACACACGCTTTAAGAACAAGTCAATAGTATTATTTAATTAACAAGTCTGTCGATTAAATTAAATTATTAAAAGAACATGACCATTAGAGGAGCGGTTCCTCCCCCCTTTTTTTTAATTTTAAATTAGTTATATATATATATATATATTTTTTAATTTAGGTTATCATAACATCAAATAAGTGTTTTTATTTGGTTGATAGCTAATTTTAAGAGTGTATTTTTATTATTATATCATTACATAAAAATAATAATAAAAAAACAACATTGTTAAAGTTAGTGGAGTCTGTGATCCAAGGCTCCAAGCCACAAAATTCAAAAGATATTATCTATTTTTTTAAATATAAACTATTATATTTAAACATGATAAATCAATTAGAATACATTAAAGGAATTCTTATGTAGGATAATTTTAAATTCAAAATAAACAAGAAATCAGATAATTTTAAATTCAAGAGATTTTAATATTGATTAGATCAAACAGTTTTTATGAAAACATTTTTTTACATGTTATTTTATTTTGAACAAGTCTCATCTATTATTTAATCCATCTTTATATATATATATATATAGTTGTAAGCCTGCATATTCCTCTATCTTTTTTAAGTCGCATCTCCCATCCACTTTCCAAATATTCCAAAATTCCTCCTTACCCTTTAGGATTCTTTTATCATGGGTTTTTTCCCCTTACTATACACACTTTGATGCTCTGTCTCTTTGTTTTACAAATACATGGAATGCAACACAGCACAGCACAGCACCGCACAAATCCATAAGCATACTATCAAGCCATGAAGTTTGGAAAAGAATTCAAGACCCACCTAGAAGAAACCCTTCCTGAGTGGAGGGACAAGTTTCTCTGCTACAAGCCCCTCAAGAAACTCCTCAAACAATTACCTCCCACCGTTGATTCTCTCAACCTTGATCGCCCCATTAATTTTCAACTCCATCCACACCCTCCTCCGCTCACTGGTGATGTTCATGGTAATACTAATAGGCCTTTGGTGGATTTGCAAGAATGGTTTGTTAGAATTCTTAATGAAGAGCTTGACAAGTTCAATGATTTCTATGTTGATAAAGAAGAAGACTTTGTTATACGCCTTCAGGTTTCTTTCTTGATTTTTCTTTTCTTTCTTTGTTTTACATGTTTATAGCTTTGTGCATATGGGTTTTTAATTTCGAGGCTTTTGTTTATTATAGCTCTGGGAATTTAAGGTATTGTGGTTTGATGGTGGCTTTTAAGGTTTTTCCCATATGCATGTTTTGTAAATCCGAACTCATAGGTCTGGTTTAAGGGTTCTGTAAGTTTTTGAATAATCAGGAGAGGAGTAGAATGGAGAAGACATCGTGACTTCATTGGAACAGGAGAATAGTGGGATGTCAAGGAAAAAAGAAGCATAAAAGTGGCTTTCCTTTCCCTGGTAGTGCTGGGTGGTGTTGTCAGACAGTATGTGAAGAGGAGATTGTCGATGGGATTGGAGGGGCTTGATAAAGTTAAGAATAACTTTTCCAGTTTGTGGAACTTGCTGAAGTAGAGCGGAGTATTTTGTAGTATAGTTATAAGGCCATCCATCGTCAATTATAGCTGACAATGGGATTGTTGGAAGTCATTTGAGGGAATTGAGAGTGCTGAAATGAGGATATTCAACTGAAATGCCAGGTCGTCAATATATGAGAATTCTGATCATGCAGAAAAGATAACTGACAGATTGGACTGGATGATTTTTCCCTTTTCATTTGACCGCATGTGTTTTGAGATTAGTTAGGGATAGTAAAGTCGCTAAGAGGGCCAGCAGATCGTAAATGAGAAAGAAAAGGGGGGCGGTGAGGGAACATGTTGTATCATAATCTAGAATAGATCGGGTTGTGATTTGTGAATAATATTAGTAGCCATAGAAGAAATTTTGCAGCCAAACCCATGCAGTTGGGAGCTACTGTTCTTTGTTTTGTTTATTAATCTTAGTTTCAGTGTCTCTGAAACATAAGTTTATATTTATCAGAATTAAAAGCATATGCTAGGTTTATTCCTTACAATTTGATGTCTTTAGAATCACCTCCATATCGTTACAGAACTAGCCAGGGGTTGTGATTTGTGAATAATATTAGTAGCCATAGAAGAAATTTTGCAGCCAAACCCATGCAGTTGGGAGCTACTGTTCTGTATTTTATTTATTAATCTTAGTTTCAGTGTCTCTGAAACATAATTTTATATTTATCAGTATTAAAAGCATATGCTAGGTTTATTGCTTACAATTTGATGTCTTTAGAATCACCTCCATATCGTTACAGAACTAGCCAGGTCATATCATGCTCATACTGCATGAAGTTGTAAGAAGATGCCAACTCGAGGAGGGTCCTTTGATATTAAGGTGCCCGATGCATTCTCACAGAACTATGTGACTTTAATGACCAGGATTCAGTTTCTGAGCAGGTTTTTTCTGATGGGAAAATGCTTCTAATCCTTTCTAGTGTCAAGCATGTCTTTTCATAATGTACAATGTCCATTACTCGCAAGATTTTCCAATATTAAACAGAATGCAGCAGGTCTCAAGATTTAGCTAATTATATAATCATGATGAAATCATAGCACAGTTTCGAACCATCACCCTTCTTCGCTATTAAACAGTTTTAAGACGATGCAGAAGAGATGGATCATTATTCTGGTTTGTTTGAACTGAAACAGGAAAAATTATCCTAGAACCAATAAGATCTCTCCTCTCCTGCGTGATAAGTCATCCTTTTACCAACTTTATGGCCAGGTTACTCATTATAGTAAATTTACATAGCACGGTGTGATAGTCATTTTTTATACTAAATATTTGAGCACTTTTGCAATAAAAATTAAGCAGACTCCTCTTCTAGTTATCACATGCAACAAAATCCACACCAAACCACTCTCCTTCTTCAGTGTTCATGCTTGCATGGTTAATAGAATATTGTAAAACTCATGCTGGTAATATATATTTAGCTCTAACTAAAGCTTTGTTTATGCCACTGGGATGCTTGAAATACCAAATTTTTTCTGTACATTTATTAGAAAGTCTTCATTGCCAAAAAAAAAACAAATCGCTGAAGAATTTTGTGCATGTTAATACGTGACCTGTCGTGTTCAGAGTTATAAGTTGCTATGCACTCATGCTGGTGTGTTTCTTTACTGAATCGTATATTTGATTTCAACAGGAGCTGAAGGAAAGAATTGAAAGTCTAAAGGAAAATAGCAGCAAGGATGGAGTTTTTACATCAGAGAGTGAATTTAGTGAAGAAATGATGGATATTCGTAAAGACTTGGTCACCATTCATGGAGAGATGGTGCTTCTAAAAAATTATAGCTCCTTAAATTTTGCAGGTATTGCAGATGCATTTATTGTTTTACACCTAGCTCTCTACAAGCACCGTAGCTAATGACTTTTGTATTGTATCAAACATTATGGGTTAAATATAGATTGGTTGCTAAGACAATACTCATGTTTTTCTCCTTTGATAGGGTTAGTGAAGATTTTGAAGAAGTATGATAAAAGGACAGGAGGATTGTTGCGATTACCTTTCACACAACTTGCCCTTCATCAGCCTTTTTTCACAACAGAGCCTCTAACAAGGTTGGTCCATGAATGCGAGGATAATCTTGAGCTCCTTTTTCCATTGGAGGCAGAAGTCGTTGAATCGACCAACATCGTACAAGATCAATCAAATCCATCTCTGAATAACACAACAAGTATCTCACCTGGGCCTCCGACAACACTTGGGGAGGAAACCATCGACATATATCGCAGCACCCTTGCAGCCATGAAAGCCATACGGGGCCTTCAAAAGGCAAGCTCCACCTCCAATCCACTATCATTTTCATCTTTCTTCAAGATCCAGGATGATGAAAGTACTGGTGCTGTAACAGCTGCAAACTCAACTTCAAACTCTTCAGCCACAATGCAAGATGGAGAGGAGATTGATCAAGAAGATGTGCATTCTGTTTAACAATACCCCCCCCCTTTTATTTTTGAAACGAAGTTTTCAATTGGTGGAAGCTGGATAATCAACGTGTATCATTATTTTCCAGATGCTATAAGCTGCGAACAAAATATAAAATTGTAGATGTTTTTTCTTGGCGCAGATAATCTAGCGGGAGAGGACATATTCATGAGTTAAGGGAGATTCTGATATTTCCCGGAAACTCGAGTACATTCTGGTCTCAAATGCAGGATTTGATTATCGTTTGCTGCTTCCCCTGTCACTGGGTCTGCCAATTTATGTTTGGGAATAAAGCCTTCAATCGTTATGTCCATTATCATGCCACTGCACATTCTATGGCACCATTCTCGTCACCCATTTGTTCTCCTTAATTTTTATTTATTTATTTTTTTCAACTGAATACAGGAATTCCTCTAGACTTGTAGGATTCGCTTCATGAGGGTGGGCATATCGAGGCAAATCAAATAATAATCATAAAAATTAGCTGTCGAATGCACTCTCTTGTTCATGTGCGTGGCTGTCCTCTCAATATTTCCCTTTCAATCGTACATCTCCAGTCTACCGACGACACACACAAACAACGTAATGGACAATAAAAGAGAGAGATGGTGGGGGTGGTGCATGAATGTGACTTTGGTACTTGTATTATTCAGTCCTCCATCATCAACTCTTTTCTCTGCTTTACATGTCTATACACGTTTGTCTTCGTAGGAAAAAGGCAGGGGTACCGACTTAAATGCCCGATATTTGCCGACGTTGTTCAAGTGCTCGTTCTCCAGCCTGTTCCAGAAAAACCAAAACATGAATTCAATGGTCAAATTTATCACCACGTTCTTACATAATTATATAGAATACACTAAAAAATTTATATAAACTTGCAAAGGTACACTGTCCAAAACATACATCCATACGGGAAACAGCAGCTTTGCATGCTTGGCATTTATTAAGGCAGGACAATGGGGTAGATTAAAAGGTTAGTAATCTTAGAAAAAGCTAACTTAAGTGTTCATACATTTGCAAGAAAGGCTTCTGCTTCCCACCTAATTGTTTAGAATCTTGTCACAAATTAGGCCACCTAACAGTGAATTCCGACAACATTGAACCTAAGAAGTCAAAAATCTAACCACTTTTATCGCAACTTCAACTAGTTATTCTTTTTCTTCAATTTCTGGTGGAAAATAGCAAGAATGGAGGACCAGGAAGGGTTGAATCATACCTGAAGAAATTCCAAATGCCACGGCGTATTACCTCCAAGCATGCAACAATTGCTGTCAAGGCTTTTCTGTGCAAGAAAGGTGTCTGTCTAAAACCTAACACTGTCTGCATCCATGCAAGTCTTAAGACAACATTCAGCACCTGCAAATCTCCCATGGGTTAGGGTTAATGAGCAGGCGGTAGGAAGAAGGAGGACATTTAAGCTATATAACACGTTACCATTGCTACAAAGTAAACACTTCTGTTAGGAATAACAAGTTTATCTCTCAGCCATGGGTTTCTTGAATCTCGCTGAAGAAGTCCCCAGTCAACTACAATGTCCCAATATGTAGCCATAATCGTTGCAGCACCTGAAGTGGCTGCAGCAAATATCTTCAAAGTCATTCCCGTTCTCAAATCATATGCTGTTCTCGCGGCCACAGCGACAATTATTAAAAAGTATTTTAGTCCATTGTATGCCTGCCCTGAGTCTCTCTCTTCAAACAGGCGGCGAAGGCACTAAAACATCGCAGTCTATTGTCAGAAAAAAATTGTTCAAGCACATGGCGTTATGCATCAAGAATGAGAACAGAGAAGAAAAGGATGGAGAAATATTGGAGAAGAATGATGCTATAGATGAACTCTTGCTTCAACAGCAACATATATACCTGAAGGAACCGAAACCAATATGGAATCATTGCTACAACAAAGTAGAAGCTTTCAAAAACTTTACTTCCACTACATTTGTTCGTCCTCGTTGTGAAGTCTCCCCAACCATAGTAGCAAATGTAAAACTCCAAATTCCTGAGAGCTTGTACCTGGTTTTTGATAGAGAAAACGTTAACGAATTGGACCGTATCTTTTGAGAGGATATGAAGAAAACTGCTTTGGCATCTGTCTAGGAGCCACAACCACATCTGTCGGTAGTTTGTCACCAAGTAATAAATGTAGTGACAACATCCAGACAACTTATCTAAAATCTAATCATGGACAACCTTAAACTATAGTGGAATCTAGCATCGAGTAAAAAAGAGACGGTAGGAGATATCTGCACCTGACTGGTAAGCTGATCGGCCAAGAAGAAATCTGGCAGGGTAACCTACAGAAGCAAAAAAGGGAAACTTGAGTTTTGTAAGAGAAAGTATATTGTTATTGCCTCTGGGATTTCTTAATCATGTTACCTTATAAAGAGGAGCGAAAAGACAGTGCAAAGCACAGTGGATCAGAAAGTACCGACTCGATCGATATATGACATTGAAAGGACAGAATATGATGACAAGCACAAGCTGCAAATAAGAACAAGGCTCAGGCTTGGAAAGAAAATGTTATTATATCACAAGTTAAATCACAGCATGGCATTTAACTAAGAAAGTTGCCCTCGAACAAATGAGATAATGAATCATGTGCAGCGTATAGATGATTACATACAGTGAGCAAGGCCAGAGGAATCAATTCAGTAATTGCTTTGAAGCTTTTTGTTCTTGGGTCCATCTCCATATCCAAATTTGAGAGGACACCACCCAATGCAAGCACTGAAAGACCTGAAGCAAGAAGGAGGACTTCTCTATAGCCCAGTTCTGTTCCTTGCTTAAACCCAAATATGAACGCATAATTGACCCGATAACGCTTCCAGAAGTAAATATTAGCAGCATACATGAGCATATGCAGGACAACGAATCCAAACAATCTGCAGTAAAGCGAAGCAGAATTATTGTACAAAACAGAAAGAAACATACAAAAGTCTTGAAAGAAAGGAACATATGCATCCAAATGGTTGAAGGATGCCATCCTTTGGATGCGGAAATGTGTATGATACTGTACTTTTCACTAAAAACACCACAACTTACGAGTAAAGTGGAAATATGTTGTCCATATATTGAGGACCTCCTTCACTATTAAGGATATCCCTGGCATGTATAAGCACAACGAGTGCTATCAAAAGCGCTGCTGAGCAGCCTGTGAAGAAACCTGCAGTCATAGAAGGATTCAACTGTTGAAAAGCATATATGAAGGCCTAAGTTTCATATTCAAGATTTTTTAGAAAAATTACGGAAGTGGCTATTGATCATCACTAGAAAGCCATTATTCATACAAGTAAATGCAAATCCTTCAGAGGTACTCTTGCGCATGATCTCAACCCTACATTAGCATCATGCAACTTTATAAGATTCACAAGCATATCTTACCCATTGAAAATGTAATTCTATGTCTTTCCTTTTTAGGCTTTGGTCTTAAAGTTTTCATTCCTTTTCTATGATTCCCATTTGAAAAATGCTTGATGAAGGTTGCCTCCACTCTTTCCATGAGCTTTGTAACCTGTGCGGGGAACAAATTGAAGCAAAAAGAAAAGTCGGTGAAAATTCAAAAAAAGAAATCCACTCTAGTGAATAAACAGTATTCCTTAGTAGTCTAACCTCATCAGAGCTGCCAAGATAAGAATCGTCCACCATATTCAAGTAAGACTTGGATGCATTTCGCACAGTGATCTGCAATAACAAAGACAGTACAATTGATACCAAGAACTCCAGTTAAGATTAATTGCTGCATACAGAATCCACAGTACCTTGTCATATTTTTTCATTATCTTGGAGAATGCTAATTGGTTCAAGAAGCTGTTACATCATTCAGTAACTCAGTCGCTTGTGTTGAAAACTCAAGTATTATGTTTTCTGGTAACTCTATACACAGAGAAAAGGAAAGACAATTACCAGTAACTTTTTAGAAGTCGAAGCTTTCTGTAGAATTCGACAAAAGCATGAGTCATAAGTTCTTCTGCCTTCCTCAGCTCTTCCTTGCTGTACGACAAGTCTGATTTTGAACTTGAGATGACATTCTTTACTGTGGACACCGGAGTTTCAGGCTCAACATTGATCTTAACATGATCCAGAACTTCTAACGAAGCCGGTCTGAAGGTCTTCATATCTTTCTTGTATCCATTGGTTTTCCTCTGGGTATTGGAATTCTCGTTGTTGGTCCCTTCGTTACTATCCTCTGAATTTGCTTCTGCGCTCATCTCAACTTCTTGAATCACCTCCATACGTGACCATCCTTCACATTCGAAATCGTGTAGAATTTAGATTCAAGTATAATCATTCATTTGGCACAAACAAAACCAAAATGTGCTACAATCTATCTCTACCAACAATGTCTTTAGAAATTAAATTAAATATCCTTTAAATGCTATCCATCTTTATTGAATATCAGGAAATCTTGGAACAAAACATCTGTTTCGGAGAAAGGAAGGGGGGGTGGGGAATTATAGAAAACAGCATAATTCTTTCAAGACTCAGCGCAGATCTCTCTAACCTGGGTTTGTGCTGTTGATGGGAGGATGAACAACCGATGCGGCCACTGAGGAGAAACCAGGGACGGCTAGATTCGCAATATTAGACCCACCAACAACCGGATCATCCACCCTGATCCTTAGCGCAATCAAAGCATCCATTTGCTTGCTCAAATCATCTGCCTCTCCCATCACTTCCTCTACTTTGTTCTTATAAAAGTTGATTACCTTGTTAAACTCATCATCAAGACTCCTAAAGAACACAAGCTCTTTCTCTCCTCCTTCATCTGATGCATTGAGAAACAAGGTCTGGTACTGCTCATCTCCTCCATTTTCTTGGACTGCACTTACTAGTATCACTTCATCTTCACTCTTTCTTGGTGAGCCTCTATACCGGCCTGTTAGGCCACTAAATGCTCTATAGAGTGACACCCTTCTCTTCAAAGAACCATGTGAGGTTGCTGCTGCCACAGGTGACGGTGCGCCTCTTAGCATTCTGGAACGCAAGACATCTTTCAAGATTGTTTTGAGATGGTTGTAGTTCATATATGCTTCCTGCCATTCTTGCACCATCTGTGCTGCAAATTCTTTCCCAAACTTCATCTTGTTTGGAAAGCCAAATGATTCTGCAGATGACCGATGTTTGTCCTTGGCCTATGGTCTAATGATTGTTACCAACTGATCAAGAGAAGATAGAAGAAGCTTCTGACACAGCAAGTACAATTTTCTACTCCCATTTCATATATATAAAGCAATTAGCAATAGCATTAGTCTTTAATCACGCAAAACTAGCTGGAAGTGCTTGAATGTTTATATATATATTAATTTATTTTTTCAGAATGCCAGATATTGGAAACATAACAAATGAAAATAGGAAATATTCCATTTGAAGACGAGACATGTTGATCAAGGAAATCAAGAATATTCAGCCTTTGATTACGGTTGAAAAATCCTGTTGTTTGGAAAGAAACAGCTAAGCTTTTTCTTCTTGGACTTTTATTTTTCTTCTTGAAATATTCCAGCTACCAAACAGCACATCCCCTTTCATGTTTCCTAAGATGCATGGACTTTGAAAAGTAATATTTATTATACTTTTCAATAAAGTTATAATATATGTTTGAGATTGTAGTAATTTTTATAATTATAGTTTAAAAAATATATTTAAAAAAAACTGTAATGTATATTGATTAATAAAATATTTTTAAAATTATAATTAAAATAAAATATAGTTTCAACCATATCTCAAACAGATATTTAATATGTAGTCTGGTTTTTTTCCAACTAATTATTAACTGCTAACATAAATTTCCTGATTATCTAACAATTGATTATTGGTTGAGGATCCTATCTGTTTGAAAAAAGTATGAATAGCCTATCAACATTCATTTTGCCAAATAGTCTTGCGAAGAATTCAATGCAACTCAATTGTTTGTTCTAATTATTTTAGTATATAATATAACTAGCCTGCATTACGTTACGAGTTGTACCCAAAACTTTTTGAACATTAAAAAAAATAAAAATTAAAGAGATTTTTTGTTAGAAAAATAGATATTTTCTTTTATTTTTTATTATGATGCTTCCTATGTTTTTTTTTTAATGTAAAGGAAATATTTTTTTTGATTTTTTTTATTCAATATTATTAGGGTTTTTTTTTTTTAGTTTTTTTATATAAAAAGTTGTAATAATTTTTTGATAAGAAGAAACATGAAAGAGTAAAATTAAGTATTTTGTGAGTTTTCATAAATATATTTATGGTGTTTTTAATTTTTAAAGGTTTTGACATATAAAAAATCTTTTTATCATTTGTTTCCATTTACCTTAGAATTTTTTAGCGTTATCATTAACCCAGCTTAATATGTCAATTTTAAAATCTCTTAACTTGATTTCTCGTCTAGCTTGAAACTGTGTGAGAATTATTCTGAAATGTCATAGCCAACTTAATAGGTTTAAAGATAACCTAGATGATCAGTAAAAATATAATTTGTCTTTTAACAAAATATTCAACATGAAATCTTTTTAAAAACCATTCAAACAATAATATATTGAATTGATTTTAATTTCGTAGTTTAACTTTCCAAATAGATAACAACCATAAACCACTTAAAAATAATAATAAAAAAAACAAAAATCAACTAAATCTAAAAAATCAAACATAAATCCAATTTGTCTTTCCTATCATATTTAGAAAGAAAAAAATCATTTTCAATAAACTCTTTTAAAAAATAGAAACTCATCGACACAAATATCTTCTTTTATAGATTGTATTGTGGGGTAAAAAATAATCTTTGTTATTTTCCAATAAGTTTCTATGTTATCTTTTAAATTTAGAAACTAATAAATAAATAAAATAAAATAAAATTTTAAATAAAAATAAAAATTTTAAAAATTTTGAGATGAGCAAATGTTATAAATTATTGTCCTCTCACTCTTTAATAGATATTAAAGTGCATATAACCATACCTATAAGCAAAGGCAGAGGCAGTGGCAACTAGCATAGGCGGCATAAACTAGGGTTGTAGAACTTTGATTTTCAGTACCTCTGCCTCAAAACCAAGAGAGAACGGCGAGCAGCAGGGCTACAAGTCCTTCATCGACGAACGGAGCGGAGAGCAGCAGGGCTACAAGTCCTTCATCGACGAACGGTGGAAGGCCTGTAATAAGAAAGCTAAATTGTGGTCCTCTCACTCTTAGTTTTACCATTCTACAATATTTTAAAACTCTCTCTCATCACAAGAGCATTAAATAAAAAGAAACAGATGACAAAATTAATCATTAAAAGCTTATCTATAAAAGGTGGGTGGAGAATTACAATGCATGTATCGAAGAGCCAACTGCCTCCCGCATGGAATAACATGCATGGGACCTCCCATGACCGCATGGAAGCCTAAGTTTGAACAGGGGACGAAATCCTTGCATTTCTTTCCATTTTTAAATTTTTTTATTTGACCAGTCGCCCATAACAATAAAATTATTTTGAGAAATCTTTGTATTTTTTACTATTTTCAAAATTTTTCACCATCTTGAGAAATCTTCGCATTTCTCAACCACTTTGAAAAATCTTTACATTTTTCATCACTTTTCATCTGGGCAAGTCGCCCATCACAACAAGACCACTTTGAAAAATCTTTGCATTTTTCACCTCTGTTTTTTGGGATTCCCTACTTGTCATAAATGATAATGAAATACGAGCAGTGTTGCATTTCGTTACATTTGAAAATTAATTGATGACATATAATTAATACCTAACCCTGATAACGTTCTCTCTCAGTAACATATAACTAGTTGGCTAATTAACCTTATTCGTTCGAGTTTCATAAATTTTAGATTATTAAAAACTTATATAATTATTAATTTTAAAACTTGTAAAATTAATCGTAGTACATGCAAGTTCATTCGAACATCTATATTAATCTTAAAAAAAAACTCTGGTTTTGGGGGCATAAATGAAAAAATTAATGTAACTGGAACAATGGTGGTCATCAAGTGGATCTAAAGTCTAAACACTTATCATTTTTCTATGTACAGGTCGCTGTCTTATGAACGAGTAACTTAATTGTTTAGATGAAAAAACTTTTGAATTTTAATACCAACATTACTTAACTGATGCTAGTTGTTTGGACAAATTGCATATTCATATTCTGATCTCCTGTTAAGATAAATTGATTAAAATAAAGTATGAAAATAACTGGAGCTGGTTAAGCCAAGTGAATGAACATAGATTAGTGTTGTTCATTTTATCCTACTTTTTTTTTTTTTTTTTATTATTATTAATATGGGTGTTAAAGCTAGTTTGCGCGTATTTCGATTAATTCTATAGATTCTAAAATTAATGACTATATAAAACTTCATTAACCATCATATTAATTACTACAAGACTCGAACCTGAAATAATAAAAAAAATAAATTTTTTAATTTTAAATTTTTATCAAATAAATTTCACCTTATGATGTTTGTTGCACTTTCATGCAATAATACTTCGAATACATAATTGAAAAAAATAAATAATCCAAACTGTTTGACTAACAATCAAATGGTTAGGTTATCCTTTCTCTTCTCTCTTTTTTCATCTTTATATGGTTGGCACGCAAAAGAATTAATACACATGAATATACAAATTCCAAGCAAAAATATTCTCAAACTATCTCTTTTTATTGATTGGCCACCATGTTCAATCAAGGGCTACCCTCTTCAATCGAATCAATCACGATCTTCCTCATGCCAGCTACTTCTTTGCACGATTAGAGGAGTAGTCTATGTTTTTTTTAGGCCACACAACTTTTTTTTAAATATATTTATTTGGGATTTAACATGGTAGTACGAGAATCTTATAATATTAAGGAAAAACTCAGACTTTTAATTTGAAAAAATAAAACAAAACTATGCTATTGTAAAACAAAATTTTTTTATCATAAAATAAAAAAACATAAATTCCACAAGACTTTATAATTTTAATAGCCAAACATAAGATGAATAAGTTTTTTATAATAATAATAATAAGAATAAGTTTTTTGTAAAATAAGAGAAAACTTATCCTCAATTTAAAATAACACAATTATCAATGTAGAATAACACATATACAATTAACTTTAAATGCTAGCATGATAAATTGTCGTTGGTTATCATTGGCAAGGGAAGAGAGTTACATATATAGCCCCAGCGCCCCCCCCCCCCCTCTTAATGGTGGACAAAAATAAGAAATTTGTAGTTGGGTTTTACACTGTGATTAGAAAATAATTTTAAAAAATTATAAAAGTTTATTATTTTTTTATTTTAAATTTATATAATATTTTTATTTTTAAATTATTTTGATTTATTAATATCAAAAATAATTTTTAAAAAATAAAAAAAATTATTTTAATATATTTTAAAATAAAATATATTTTAAAAAATAAATAGTATCCGCTCTCAAAATAACGTCGGAAGAGAGTTTGAGAAGCCGAATCCGGATTCCGGGCGTTACATTTCCCAGACAAGACCCTTAAAACGACAAAACAAGCAGATGTCCAATTCTTTAAAAGCTTAAATAAAAAACCTTGAAACACCTCAAAATCCAAAATCCGAGCTCCCTTTTGCTTCTTTGAAAAAAATAATGTCAAAATCAAATCTCTTAATGATAACAATTCTTGGGTTGTTTTTGACAATTGCAGAATCGATGAGGTTTGATCTGCAATCAGGACACACAAAATGTGTATCAGAGGATATAAATAACAGCGCAATTACTGTTGGAAAGTACAATGTTGTCAATCCTAATGAGGGTCATCCTCTCCCTGATACCCACAAGCTTAATGTCAGGGTAATCTCTCAATTCCACTCTCTTAAACCCATTTACAAAAAAAAAAAAATGTTATGTTAAATTTATACATATTTGCATTTTTTGTTCATGTCTGGGTTTGTATCTGTAATTGCATATCTGGGTTTGTGTCTGTAATTTGATAAAAATAAATTTAAAAAATCAAACTTTTTTATATTAGAAAGGTATCTTATCGTGGAGAAATTGCCATTAGATTTGTTGGGGACGTTAGGGCAATGCTAATCAAGTAATAAATAATGATTGTTTTTGTTTTTTTATTGTGATTTTAATGGTGGGGGTGATACAGGTGACATCGCCATATGGGAACAATTATCACCATGGGGATCAGGTGGATTCAGGTAATTTTGCATTTACTGCAGCTGAGGCTGGTGATTACACTACTTGCTTTACGGCCCCTGATTACAAACCAGAAACCACTGTAGCCATTGAATTTGAATGGAAAACTGGTGTTGCTGCTAAGGATTGGTCTAAGATTGCTAAGAAGGAACAAGTTGAAGTAAGTGATTGTTTTGGCCTGTATTTTCTGTTTAATTTGACATTTTATGATAATTTGTTCATAAAGTTTACTCCTGTATATTGCTCCTGAAATGTTTTTTGCTTTGCTGAATGAATATTGCTATTTTTTGGGTGGTTTTGGTGACAAAATTTCATTTTTGTACAGCTCTTTTGAATTTGCTGATTCATTATTGATGGTATTTTTGGTAAAATTATTTTATTACATGCACTGATCATTTTTATCTTCTGCAACTGTAATGGACACCATAGCATGATCATGCATTTGCGAGCATTATCTGCTATATAAGCTGGGCTCTTAGTTAGACCTGGGGTAATTGAGCGTGGGGAGGGCATTTTAAATTGAGATGGTATTATCAGTCATAGAAAGGGATGAGTGTGGAAGGTGAGGATCAACAATTTAAAAGAGTTAAAAAGTTGGTGTCTTATTTAATTGATGCTTTAAAATCCTTCAAGTACCATCTACTCACATTATCTTCCAACCATAACCGATAGGGGTTCTTTGACTTTAATGGCACTGTCGATAAGTGATCAAGTTTTTTGGGGCCTAAGAATTTGAGTGTCTAATTATTGTTAGGATGATGAACCAATCATCAAAAGGTAGTGACATGAAATAACAAGTGCATGCAAAAAGGAAAATACTAAAAGCCATGGGTCTATCCTCTGATGCCCAGTTTTGCATTTAAATCACAAGGGGATTTTTAATTCTGTTACAAATATTATCTTCTCAGGATGTCGAATGTATGCTACTGCTAAGAATGTACTCTGTGAATAACTGGCTTAGTTTTTGTATGGAATATTCTAATCTTCCATTGGCAGTTGGAACTCCATTCCTAAAATGTTATTTCTATCCTTGGGCATCCTATGGGAGCTAGCCTTGGTGGTGGATTCAACTATATTTGATTGTTTATTCCTGTTAAATATGTTTGGTTGATGCATAATTTCTCTTGTTCTAGGTTATGGAAATTGAGTTGAAGAAATTACTGGATACTGTCACATCTATTAATGAAGAGATGTTTCATCTTCGTGTGAGGTATGAACGCCATTACTTTATTAAGCCAAGCCTTCATATCGTGTCTGGATAGGTTGGTGAGTGGTACTGGTTGTTCATGATACCATGCATTTCAACACTCTTTCACCGTCACTGATATTGTTTTTCAATATGTTGCTGCTACATGGTCGATGCTGCCAGTTTTCCAATGAGAGAGTCCAAATAAATCTTTTATTTAATAATCCTCAGATACCAAAAAGAAAACTTTTTTTTATCTACTCTGTTTTCATGAAAACGAAGTTCTTGGGCCTTATTATCTTAAGAGTTTTCCTTGGCTTTTTTTTTCTTTCTTTTGCTATTCATTTGACAGAGAAGCATTACTTTTGCTCTAGATTTCATGTTCACCTTTTCCTTTTCCCTGTTGGTGATCCAGGGAAGAAGAAATGCAACAACTTAATCTATCAACAAACTCCAAAATGGCTGGCCTTAGTTTCCTTTCACTTGTGGTTTGCTTATCTGTGGCTGGTTTACAGCTCTGGCATCTGAAGTCACATTTTGAGAGGAAGAAGCTGCTGTAGCTCTGCTTTTTTAATCTCCCGTTTTTCTTATATCTCAAACTATTTATTCTCAGCAGTTAACTATTAACATTTTGTATCCTCAATCTTAAACTTCAAGGACTGGCATCGCTAACAAATTTGTTGGTTCCATGCAGTTCTTAGTGCTGAGAGATGTTGACAATAGAAAGTATAACCTCTATCTCATTTTCAGCATGTATTTGAGTATTAATTAGTTGAAAACCAGTCCTGTAGTTGAATTGAAGGAGCTCCCAAGTTTATCTACTTTGAGTTGCAGCATTTTCTTTAGTGTTGGAGGAGGGAGGATTTGAATATGGGATCTCCTCTGACTGATGGAGAATGAACGACAACAATGAGAACTCGTTTTTATTTATTTAGGAGTTTTAATAGTGTGATTATTCTGGATTTTATTTTAGGAATTTATTATTTAGTAGTTAAATTATAATTTGAGTTTTTTTTTTTTATATATATATATATATATTGAAACAAGTTTTATTCGATAATGCTTCTAATTTATGTTAGAGTTTGTTTGTTTTGTGTTTTAAAAATATTTAAAAAAGTATTGAAATTTTTATTTTTTTATTTTAAATTAATTTTTTTATATTTTCAGATTGGTTTTGATTTATTAATATTAAAAATAAAATTTTAAAAATAATTATTATCATAATAATAAATAAATACAAAAATATTTTATAAACACGAAAATAAATAAACTAAAACACACCTACCATACTTCCCCTGAGCTATCGCAAAGATGACTTCAAAAATAGATCCATGTTTTATATATAAAGCTTTTACTCCCACGCAAACTTTCAAAATTCAGCTAATAGCAAGCCACCTAAATGCACCCGCCAAACAACCAACAATGCAAGCCAATTCTCACCCTGGCGTCCGCTCTTATTTCCATGGCAGAGGCTTGCAACTCTATGTCCCGCCTCAAGCAGATCCACGCCCATTCCTTACTCACAGGCCTCCACGACCACTCCATTATCCTTGCCAAGATGCTTCGCTTCGCTGCGGTTTCACCTTCCGGTGATTTAGCCTACGCTCAGCGTCTGTTTGATCAATTGCCCCATCCAAGTACTTTCTTCTATAACACCCTCATTCGTGGCTACGCTAAAAGCTCTATCCCTTCTTATTCCTTGTATTTAGTTAATCAGATGAGGCAAAATGGTGTAGACCCAGATGAATTCACTTTCAATTTCTTGATAAAAGCGCGGTCAAGAGTGAGAGTGAATATAAACCGTAACCTCCCATTGGTCGTCGAGTGCGATGAGATACACGGGGCCGTGATAAAGCTTGGGTTTTCTTCGCATTTGTTTGTTCGAAATGCGTTGATACATTTGTATGCTGCGAGGGGGAATCCCGTGGTAGCCTGGAGAGTGTTTGATGAGACGGTGGGAGTGGACGTTGTCTCGTGGTCGGGTTTGGTTTTAGCTCATGTAAGGGCTGGGGAATTAGAGCGTGCAAGATGGGTTTTTGATCAGATGCCAGAGAGGGATGTGGTTTCTTGGACAACTATGGTTTCTGCGTATTCGCAAGCTAAGTATTCGAGGGAGGCATTAGAGCTGTATATTACTATGCTAGATAAAGGAGTGAGACCAGATGAGGTCACTCTTGTTAGTGTGATTTCAGCATGCACTAATTTGGGTGATTTGCAAATGGGGTATAGTGTGCATTCTTATATTGATGAGAATGGGTTTGGATGGATGGTTTCACTTTGTAATGCATTGATCGATATGTACGCAAAGTGTGGATGTATGGATAGAGCGTGGGAGGTGTTCAATAGCATGAGCAGGAAGAGTCTGGTTACATGGAATTCAATGATTTCTGCATGTGCTAACAACAGGAACCCTGAAGATGCATTCGGTTTATTTAGTCGCATGTTTGATTATGGGGTTGCACCTGATGGGGTAACTTTCTTAGCTGTTTTAACTGCATACGCACATGTGGGGTTGGTTGATGAAGGATACAGGCTTTTTGAGAGTATGCAGAGAGACCATGGAATTGAGGCAAGGATTGAACATTACGGTTGCATGGTAAATATGTTAGGTCAAGCAGGGTGGTTAGAGGAGGCATTTGAATTAATTTCCAACATGCCATTACCAAGCAATGACGTAGTTTGGGGAGTTTTGCTTGCAGCCTGTAGAAAACATGGCGATGAGTACATGGGGGAGAGGGTTGTGAAGAAGCTATTAGAGTTAAAACCAGATGGAGGGTACTATACTTCATGATATTTATGCCGCTGCAGGTCGAACAGGTTAAGTGAATCTGATTCAGCAAGCGATGATGAAGGTTTAACAAGAAAAAATCCAGGATGTATTTGGGTGGGGATGCACTTCACATCCTGTAAGGAATGTAAAGATACAGGAGATCAATAAATCATGCCTAAGTTCAGCTCCATTCCTGTAGCAATCTCAACAATTTTGACTGTGTTCTTGGTAGGTGTTAATCATCAATCAAAAGGTTATCTGGAGAGGTTTCTAATAGGCTGACATCTTTGGGATCAGGACTGTTGATTTTGGAAATAGATCATATGAGGGCTATTCTGAGAATGAAACAATGCTTGAGTTCTGCAAACATTATTGGAGAAGCTGCTAGATCAAAGACTGTATGTCATCCCCGCATACATGTTTTTTTTCCCTCTCAAGAAAAAAGCTCTAGAATCCAGATGACAAAGACAGTACACCAACCATCATTTAAGATACTACTTCTGGGCATAGGAAAGATATTCACGGGGCAAAGGTTAGGAGTGAGGCCATTGATTCAAGTGTGGGAGACTAGCGGAGTAAACTTGAGGCATCCATAGCCAGTCAGATGTTGTCCCATGGATGCCCGTGGTCAAATTTAGCATTGTAGGATCAAATAATTGTCGATTTTATTCCTATATTTAAAAGATTTTAACAACTAATATATTTATCCCATCTTCTTTATCAACAAGGGTAGGAAAAAAAGAATGCATTTAGCATGAGCTGTTATAGAATTACGAAAGTAAAACAGAGAAAATGGAGTGCTAATGAATCAATTTAGTGACTAGTGATTGAGATTTTGTCCAGTAGTCAAGGTTAAAAGTTTGTAGTCGTGGTTTTCATGACAAAATGGGATTAAATTGCGAATGAAAAGATTAGTTTCTGGAGGTTACTGCTATACGAAGAGTATGTATTCAAACAATTGAATACATGAAATGTTACTTGCAAAGTATCATCTGTGATGGTGGTTTTGTCAAAAGCACTGGCGGCGGGGGCAATAAGCAGAGGTTCTATATGGATTCCAAGCAAGAGGCAAAGATGTTTGAAGCATTGGAAATTGAAGAAGCTGTGGTGTTGGAAATGAACTTAGCTTTCCTGATGTGATTATGGAAGGGGATGCAAAAGTCATTGATACCACTAGTTACAACTCATTGAAAGCGGAACACATGATCTTACAAGATGTTGTATAGCCTGTGCTAGATGTCCGCAGGTGCCACGCCACGCGTGTAGAAAATAATGTTTAGGTTCCACGATCACCTTTTTTTTTCAAAAAAAAAAACTCAATGATTTGGATTATAGTGTCAAATGTTTAAATAAGTTGGTTTTGTTTTAATTAGAAGAAGAAAAAAAACAATAATAAATGAATAATTTTTTTTTTAAAAAAAGACCAACTGGTGAGTGAAAAAATGATGTTATTTAATTTTTAGTCAATTAAATATAAGATAAAATTGGGTAAAAATAGGACAAAAAACTGGTACAGATTAACCTAAGTTAGCATAATAAACATGTAATCTTGACAATAAGAGCCAAGTCAGTTCAGGTTAACCTATCAAACTCACATTCCAAGTCATAAGATCATGATAACTCAATTGAAAATAAATTAAAGAAAATCACGAAGTCAATTTTTTTTTTAAAAAACTAATGTTAAATGATGAAACCGGAAAAGAAAAGAAAAGGGATGTCAATCTCTGTTAACTTCTTAAACCCACGAATCAAGTAATTTAACTAGAAGCACCATAAATAAATAAAAAACTATGAAGCTTAATCCCCAACAAATCAAATGCTAAACGATGAAATCAGAAGAAAAAAAAATCACACAAGAAGATCCAAAATAAAAAATATCAGTTAAAATAACGAGGATAAAAACCAAAATAAAAAATAACTTAAAGGGCAACTACAATTCTTTATTGAATGGTGAAATGAAAAAAGAAAAATAACTTTTTTAAAAAAGACAAATAAAATTCAAAAGAACGAGGACCAAATTGAAAACAAATATACCATAAATTTGGATTGAAGGATAAAATTAAATATCAATAAAGTTTTTACAAAAAAGTCAAGAAAAAGAATAAAAATCAAAAGAATAAGGACCTTATATATATATATATACATATATATATATATATATATATACATATATATATATATATAACAATTTAGGATTGAAGGGTGAAATTTGAAATAAATAAAACCTTTTGCAAAAGGGAAAAAAAATAGAAATAAAAGAATAAGAAACAAATTTTAAGAAAATAATAGAAGACAAATTGAGATCGAATCATAAAATTAAAAATAATTAAACTTTTACAATGGGGCCAACAAAATAAAAAAAAAAAATAAGAATTGAAGTTGGAATATCAATAACAAAGAGGACTAACCTATAATTTTTGGAAGAGAAATGAAGAAGAAGAACCTCACTAACAATAAACCACTCTAGCATTGACGACATGCGTCGCACAAACATGAAGAATACATAACTCAATTCTCAATCAATCTAATGTTGATTTTTTTTTAAAAGAATTCAATTAAACGAAGGACAAGAATCCCCCATCCACAAGTTAAAAATTTGTATTTTCACTATTTGTTTTAAAAAAGATGGAGAAGTCTCTCAATACATGTATATTTTTTCCCTCCCAAGGGCAAAACTATAACTTCACTTTTTATTTTTTTTATTTTTTTTAAAAGACAAAAGAATCCTCCATCCAAAGGTTAAAATTTTATGTTCTGAAAGGCAAATTAGTATTTATACTATAACAAAAAATAAACGGATTATTTTGTCCTCAATCATTCTTTTAATAACAAATATATTTTATGAAAAAGATAATCATACCCTCAATTGCATACTAAGCTACTTTTTATGGTAAAGATAATTTCATCTTTATATTGTTTCAATCCATAGTAATTTGTGTCTTGATAAACAATAAAAGATTAAATAATTTTAGGTTTCTTATAATTATTTGCCATTGATTAACTCTCAACCAGGAATACAATTAATTAATTTAGAACATGGGATCATATCTTTATATTGTTGTGCCAAGTATTTGAGTGAATTGTGAAATATCATATGCTTGCACTTGTTCAAACTCTATGGTTCATGAAAAATAAAT
This sequence comes from Populus tomentosa, assembly GCA_018804465.1. Taxonomy (NCBI): domain Eukaryota; kingdom Viridiplantae; phylum Streptophyta; class Magnoliopsida; order Malpighiales; family Salicaceae; genus Populus; species Populus tomentosa. Next base: position 8,872,673 of record CM032001.1, read on the forward strand.
CCAAATTTGATCACAAATCCCAATAAAAAATTCAAATTTGAATTTGAAAATTTAGTCATAATTTTTTTAATAATAATAATAAAATAATTTTATGACCGACTCTAATTCACTTTTATTAATCAATAGTATTGGATGATGAGTATTTTAGGATAAAAACTTTTTTTATCATAAAATTGCCTCTAAGTTTCAAGGAAAAAAATGTTTTTTTTTTTGTGGCACTCAATAAATTTCAAATAAATATAATAAAATTAACATATAATACATATTCCCGATACCCATTGATTATTTGTATTAAAAAAACATAAATGCATAGTTTGGACACAAAAAAAAACCAAAAAAACACAAGTAAATTTTCCTCTCTTGACATGTTTGTTACTCCAGCCTAATTTTGGTTGCCACTTAACCCCTTATATGCCCTCCCTTCTCCCACCCTTAAAATTTTCTAAACATGATCAAAGGAGATTTTAAAGGATTAAAGAACTTGACCTAAGTTCATACAGAAATTCTAAATCTTAGTCTTAATTAAATTTTAAGATTTATTTAATATAAAATGCATCAAACACCCTCCAACTCAAAACAAAACTTAACGTATCATCAACATAATATTATTTTATACTATTCTAAAATAATATATTTTTTCAATAGAAATTAGTTTCATCTTCTCAAATTCATTAGTGTGGTGGGACCGACAAAGAAAGGTGATTTTTCAAACAAAGAGCAGAAATTTTGATTTTTTCAAGAGATCCCTTGTCTTGAAAAGAAAGAGAACCATTTATTCCCCCTCATTGCCGATCATCGATCGGGTACAGTTCCCTTGTTTTCATGCCTCCTTCCTTTCCTTCCCTCTCCAAACTCATGGGTCCCACAAAAAGGAATGTACATGGAAATAGGTTCTACATCCGCGGTCCTAGTGGCGGAGACTTCTGATTTGGCGTAGCTCCTCATGGAGGGTCATCGGACTGAAGATTTTCAACACAAAATGTTTCAAAAATTACCATCACAATACTCGCAACTCTCGTCGGTTGCAGGTTATAATGGTTATCTAGGTAGGGCGGGTAAAAAAATAAAGATTAAAGTTGAAATATTAATATAAAATAAAATCAACTTATAATTTTTTGAAGAAAAAAAAAAAAAACTTCACCACCAATAAATCACTCTAGCATTGATGACATGGGTTGCACTATAATGAAGTTTATAACATCGATACACAAGGGTGTTTTTTGCCATCGGATAGACCACATCTGTCACCTTAATGCATATACACCTCTCACATCCCAATAACTTTTCTAAAACCTTTTAACTAAAAATATATATTTTTTTATTTTAGAATTTTTATTTTTATTTTTGTATACATAACTAGCTAAATACCTTTGCTTCTTGAACCTTTTGTGAAAGGTATTTCCGGCTAGGCATCCCCTGAGGTGGCTAAGATAGTGTAATACTGAATCATTTATAGGTACTAAGATATAAGTCAGATAAATTTTAAAAAATATATTTAAAAAAATTAAATTATGTAAGAATTGAACTAATGTTACTCAATTAATCTGACAAATTTAAAAATAATTTAAATAATATAAAAACATTTTTTTACTCAAAATTTTCAAGACTACATATTTATTTTCTAAATATTAAGACAACAACGTATTGGATTGATTCTCGTTAACCAAGTTTAACATGTAAAATCCACAATCCAGGTTTGAGACTAAAAAAATCTTATGAAAATCAAATAAAAAAACTTATTAAAATTCAATTCTCAATCAACCTAATGTTAAAGGGTGAAATTAAAAATAATTCAATTAAAAAAATGACAAGAACCTCCCACCCAAAGGTTAAAAATTTGTATTTTCACTATTTAAAAAAAAAAACGGAGAAGCCTCTCAATACATGTATATTTCTTTTCTCCCAATGGTAAAACTGTAACTTCATTATTTTTTTGTTTAAGAGACAAAAGAATCTCCAGCCCAAAGGTTAAAAATTTGTACATTGAAGGGCAAATCAATATTTATAGTATAGCAAAAAAACAAATTGATCATTTTGACCCTAATTATTCTTTCAATGACAAATGTTTCTAAAGAGAAAGATAATCTTACCCTTAATTGCATGCTAAGCTAGTTTTTTTTTGCAATATTTATTTTATTTTTACATTGTTTCAATCCATATTAATCTGTGTTTTGGTAAACAATGAAAGACTGAGCTCTTTTAATTTTTTTTATAATTATTTTCCATTGTTACTTCTATACCAGGAATACAATTAATTAATTTAGAACATGGGATCATTCGTTTATATTGTTGTGTGAAGTATTTGAGTGAATTGTGAAATATTATATGCTTGCACTTGTTTACACTTTCTTGTTTATGAAAAATAAATCCAAATTTGATCACAAATCCCAATTAAAAATTCAAATTTAAATCTGAAAATTGGGTCATAAATTTTTTAATAACAATAATAAAGTAATTTTATAATCGACTCTAATTCATTTTTATTAATCACTAATATTGGCCGCTCACAAAAAGGAACTATTACAAGTTTTCTAAGCTAAAAACTTTTCGGTCACAAAATTACCTTCAAGTTTCAAGATAAAAAAATTGTTTTTTATGGTGGGACTCAATAAATTTTAAATAAATATAATAAAATTAACATATAATATATATTTTAGAGACTCATTGATTATTTGTATTAAAAAAAATTCATAGTTTAGAAAAAAAAAAAACCAAAAAAAGCACAAGTAAATTTTCCTCTCTTCACATTTTTGTTACTCCACCCTTATTTTGGTTACCGCTTAACCCCCTATATGCCCTCCCATCTCCCACCCTTTAAACATGATCAAAGGAGATTTTAAAGGGTTGATCTAAGTTCATACAGAAATTATAAATTTTAGTCTTAATTAAATTTTAAGATTTATTTAATAGAAAATGCATTAAACACCCTCCAACCCAGAACAAAACTTACCTATCATCAACATAATATATTGTATACTATTCTAAAATAATATATCTTTCAATACAAATTAGAAATTTATTAGTGTGGTGGGACCGACAAAGAAGACTCAGAGGTGATTTTTCAAACAAAGAGTAGAAATTTTGATTTATTTAAGAGATCCCTTCTCTTGAAAAGAAAGAGAAACCCATTGATTCCTCCTCATTGCCGATCATCGATGGGGTACGGTGACCTTGTCTTCATGCCACCTTCTTTTTCTCCCCTCTCCAAACTCATAGGTCCCACAAAAAGGAATGTACACGGAAGCCTCCTCACCATAGTTCTACATCTGCGGTCCTAATGGCGGATACTTCTGATTTGGCGCAGCTGCTCATGGATGGTCATCGGATTGAAGATTTTCAACACAACTTGTTTTAAAAAATCACCCTCACAACACTCGCAACTCTCGTCGGATGCAAGGCTATGGGGTCACATGCCAATTTCCTTTTGCCTTTTCCAGCTAGCTGCTCAAAGGTCACAAGCAAGCACGACATGAGTCTACAAATGACGTGTCCTATACTTGCATTGGGAACACTTGTGTGTTCTTTTTGACAAAATCTTAGAGGAGGGTTCAGAACTTCAAATCTTTCATAATATTTAATTATCTTAATTCTAATCCATCCATTTTAATTTCTAATTAAGGAAAGAATGTCACCCAACAACATTCAACCACTCTATTTGTCAAAAATAAAACTCAAATAATTTTAAGGGGTAGCTCAACTGATCAAATATTAAGTTTGATTTCTAATGATCATTACTTTAAGTGTTCTCAAAACCATTAAAAACTTACATAATCGTTAACTTCATGACTCATGAGATTAGTTAAAATATATGTAACCTAATCCGCACACCCTCCTTGATAAATAATAATAATAATAATAATAAAGCTCAAGTGTTGATTTTAGCATGTCCCCATCAATTTAGGCATGCTTTATGGAACTTGGAGGGCAGGAATAGTGATTAAGATTAAAGGTGCAAGCTAATTTAGTTAGCTCTTATTAAGAACAAAAGCATTTAACAATTAAAACAAGTAGATAGTAAATTTAAATTATAAGTAATTTGAAGAAGAAGTGATTCTGTTTGTATTGTTTTGAGATCTCTTGCTATGAAGAAACTAGATCAATTACAAAGTCTGTGAAAATATGGCTAATGTAACAGGTAGCGTGGTTTGGTTGATGAGGGCATGGACCTATAATTTGGACGTATAAAATTATGTGTATCTCTTAATTATGTAATTAAATATGTTCTTATATTTTATTTATAATCAGAATGATTGTACATCAATATTTGATAAAATAATTATTTCAAAAAATTAAATAATTGTTTTCTTATTTCCTTCCTTTCTTTGCTCTTTTTTTTTTTAAGTTGTCTAGCTCTTTTCTAGAAGGTGTTTGGAAATGTAATAGTAGTTATTTTTTAAAGTATTTTTTTTTTAGAAATACATTAAAATAATATTTTATTATTGTTTTTTAAGAAATTATTTTTCACATCAATATTTTAAAATAATCTAAAAATATATAAAAATTAATTTTAAATAAAAAAATTTAGTTTTTCATAAAATATTATTTGAAACGTAATTTTAAAAAACAACATCCAATTAAATTAAATAAAGTTATAAATTGCTTCATTTTGCACGGTCATCTTACGTTTACTTTTCCAATCACATCACATACGCTCAATACTCCAGTATCAAAATTACTTTCAAAATCAAAATACTTTGTGCCATAGCACGCACGCGCACACTTGAAGAACAAGTCCTCTTCTTGCCCTTGCCATGTAGTCCTAGCAAAAGGAACCGAACATTGAAGAGTCGGATATGTAGAATGGCTTGTTGGCTTCTCGGATAGAATGGATGAGATTAGTTCATTACCACCAATGACGACAATAACCGAATACTTTAGGCAAATCTGCCTTTAAATTTGTTCCTTTCGTCCACTTTCAAGACCTTTTACGTTTGCCACATCAAAATATTGATTCCACTCTGTTTCTTCGAACTCTCACACGGGTCAAAACTTAGTTAATGTTAATCTTGGTGCTGCAGCAATTTCGTCAGCTCCATGGTTCTTGCAGTAAGATCCGAGGATATGTGAGACAGCCCTCGAGATCATAGTTTGTTTTTTACATAAGAAACGAAATAAAATAATCAGGCAGAACAAGCTGTGGTACCCCATATCCCTATATATTGGGCTGAATGTGTGCTTTCAAGCTTTAACTCAACTCAACTCAACTCAACTCATCAAACACCCCACCTCGTTCTCCTGCCTTCGATCTGCAGTCGAAATCACAGGGAAGGCGGCCATATCCACAAGCCCCTCTTACCATTACCCAAAGATCTCAAAACCCAGAAAACCAACCTCTGCATTTTGATAACATGGCCCCGAAATGATGGAACCACCACTTCAAGCATTACAACCGTCACATACACCACCTCCTTCTCTTGCCATAAACCTTGAATCCCAGTTAACAGAATCGCTGGCACAACCCTCTGCTACCATTTATAATCAAGAATTATCTCAAAACCAAGAAACACAATCCTCACATTTCACAGCCATCAACACAGAGATATTGCTGCAAACAGAACATTCACAGGCTTCTCAACCTCATTCTACCATGGAAATAGAACTACAATCACAGGCTTCTCAACCTCATTCTACCATGGAAATAGAGCTACAATCACCACCTCCACCACAACTGACACCTTCCCCTGCCATCAATCCACAACAAATCAATATGATCGTTGTTAAACAGTTCACTCTAGAATGGCCCAACATAATCATGGCATTCTGTTTCGAAGCAGCAATTCAGATAGCTCTCCAATACGAAAAACCTCAACATTCCAAAGTCCCTGTTTCCTTTTTCTTGCTTTCTTTAGCCATACTACTTACCTTTTGTTCTCTTCTAGTTTCGCAGTTAATTAGCAATAGGTTTCCTGAAGTATCCAAAGTATTGGAGAAAATTGCAATATCCCTCGCCGCCATTGCATTTTTCACCACCATCGCATCTCCATTGATCCAGAGCCTCAGTTGAAATGCTAGTAGTATTGTTCTACCCACAGTGCGTCTAATGCAGTCTTGTGCTGGAGAAAACTGCATTGGAGGAGAGTAGGGTTGTAAGATAGTGATCTTTCTGCATGTTGAGAGTGATATTAATGATGTGTAGTTCTTTCTCCTTAGGCAAACAATAATGAAATTCAGGTCTCAGAAAGCTAGAGCACTGGAGTTCTAGAAGTCCTTTGCTGGTTGAAGCGGATCTTCCTCCTTTCTCTGCCTCACGATTGCTTCAGACCTCAGCTGCACATGATGACTGTCACAAACAGAATTTGTAGGAACGATAGAAGCAGAAAATGTGTTTGATTACTTGAATGAATGAAGAAATACAGGAACTTTGTAGACTAAACTGTACTTGAAGAGAAGAGTTAGTAGTTACAGGATTCTCTTAATTGTCATGCCTCATAGATTTGTTAGGCTGTAATTGGGTTAAATAATACAGCTAAAATCATATTCACAAGCCTCTCTTTATTGTAGCAGATCAGTTCTGCAATTTTAGGAAGAAAAATCACACACACGCTCGCAAGGAATCACCACTTCCCTCATTCATGTGTGATTGTTTTTTCAGCACACCTGTCTCTCCTCTTTTTTATTCAACATCCTCTCTAGCTTATATACTAGATAAAACATCACAGTGCATGCCTAACCCTCGGCACTCCAATACATATCACAGGATAATTAACTTAACAAACATTAAACTAACTTTAGTAATTATTGCCCGCACATTAATACCAGCAAGATTTGCCGATAAGCTAACTAAATTATAGCTAATATTCATGAGCTAATAATTATTTTGTTTTTTTGTTGTTTATGACATGACATCTTTTATATAGCGGAGTCATGATGCATTGTTTCTATAATCAAGCTTTGAAGTAGTTTAATAAATGCATTCTTAATTTTTAATGAAATAATAAAATATACATCTTAACTTATGTATAAATAAATTTGATTTATTTGAACTGATTCGTTCTATTTTTAATGACCAGTCATTTTAACAATTTATAACTTATCTCTAGTGATGTATATAAAACTGGAATTTATATTTTATATTAAATAAAATAATAAATTACTTGATTCTGCACGGGTAATCTTACTTTAACTTTTCCAATTACATGGTCAATATTCCTGTATCAAAAATACTTTCAGGAACAAAATACTTTGTGCCGCGCGCGCACTTGAAGAACTAGTCCTCTTCTTGCCTTTGCCATGTGGTCATAGCAAAAGGAACCGAACATGGAAGGGTCGAATATGTAGAATGGCTTGTTGGGTTCTCGGATAGAATGGATGAGATTAGTTCATTACCACCATTGACCACAATAACCGAATACATTTAGTATTGTTCTTCAAGGAAACTCTATTATTTGCAACAATTGATGACAACCTTTTATGGTGACCTCAAGGACCAATTAGAAAAGCAATAATTGTAATAACAAAGAGTTTTACGCCTTTAACCTGAACATTCAAAGGTCACAGTTTTACAGCAAAACCAATTACACGCAATCTTGACATTCATCTATGATCCAATGCATCATACTACTTGATCTAGTGTAGTTTGGTACTCGATTGGTAGCCTATAGGCTGAGCCAAGATTTTCTTAACATTTACAAAAAAAAAAAAAAAAAATGTTCATGTTATGCTAATATTTTAAAATAAGCAAGAAAAACTCAAGAATTGAATTAATAAACTTAGCTAATTTAATAATATTATAAAAAAAACTAATGATAGTAAATAAATTAAACTAGACTAAACAATTGACAATGATTAATTGCAAAAAATGGATGCTTACCAATACAATTGAAAAATATCTTGCCAACATTCTTAAAAGGTCTCCATAATCTTATTTAGTATTTTTTTTTAAAAAAAAAAAAACTAGCTCCTATGTAGTATTTGCATTATTTAACCTAACACAACCTGTCAAAGTTGGATAATACATATATTACAAATGATAATAAGTCACATTATCTAATAAATGAATATTATAGATCGGGTGTGGGTTATGATTTTTGAATCCAGCCTATTTAACCCAATATAGGTAATATAATCCTGGGTATAAATAATATTTTTTTTTCTTCTCTCTTTTTATTTTTTTCTTTTCTCGCCTTCACACTTATAATCATCTCTCATTCTCTTAATCTCTTACCCTTCAATTTTGTCCTTCAAACCTCATATACTTAATTAGTTATCAATTTTTTATCTCTTACCCATATAACTGATGCTCTTGGCAAGTAAAGAATTTGAAGTTTCTTTTGAAGTTTGATCTAATGAAATGATAGTGCATATTACAATTTCAATACTTTCTATTTGGTAAGATAAAGATCGTGAGAAAACAAATGAAAATTTCAAGAATCCAAATTGAACTTATGATTTTTAGTCAAATCACAAACCCTAATTGTTTGACTAAATTCTTGATTATTTCAATATTTTTTGTTGTATTTTGTTTTTATGTGGAAATTATGATAGTTTTTTATGTTGTCTCTAATATATACATTATAAAGATCTTATCTAGTTCCAACGGTTGCATCCTAACAAAAATTAAAATGCTTAACTCGCAGATATCTATAATATCCACAAAAATTTTAGCCCAGCCCGATATATCCAACTCACTTAGATTAAAAAAATTAATGGGTCAGATTTATATTTTGTAAAATATCAAAAATTAGGTTGGATACAATTATGGATTAAAATTTGACTCACTGTATCCATGAATACCCATAATCTTATTTGATAACAAATGAAAATTAAATGAGAATGGGATAAGTAGATACAAAAAAATGTTAAAAAAAAACTCATCAAACTCAATTCCTAACAAATCAAATGTTGAAGGAAAAAATTTAAACAAAATTCTTTAAAAAGGATAAAAAAAAGACCAATCAAAGTCCACCCCAATTAGCCTGCCATATCTCTACAACTTATCATGACACCGAGATAACTTCGTATAAAAAAAATAAATAAAATACAAGCCTCAATTCTAAAAACAACCCAATGTTGAAGTGAAATTTAAAACAAAAACAAAAATAAAATAAAATTTGAGTCAACTTAAGTTAACCTGTCAAGCCCATGACCTGAAACATGAGATTGAGATATCCTTTTAGAAAGGAAAGTACGAAAAATCATGAATCTCAATCCCTAACTAATCCAATGCTGAAGAAAGAAAATGAAAAAAAAAATCAATTATGAAAAGGATCCAAAACAAAACAAATCGCAATAAAAAAATGATAATTAAATTCGATATAAAAAATAAATGAAATCAAACACATTAGGATGAAATTAAAAAAAAATCAAGTAAAAAAAGATTCAAAACAAAATAAATAACAATTAAAAGAATATGGTCTAAATTTGATTAAAAAAAAAATGATAGAACACCTCTCAATTTTGACAGACTGACATGAATCCTTCAAGAGGAGAGAGAAAACAAAGGCTCGTTATTGCTCCTTCGCTCACACGTGTCAGATGTCAACAAAAAGAGCTCGACATGCAACTTCCAACACCACAACAAAAGTTGATGTTTAGTAACTAGAGGAAGCCACATATGCCATTAGAACATGGTGGGCTTCCCCCAAAAGCTAGATGTGTGTTGCATGTGCCAACTATTTTTCCATACCCATTTACCATAGTCTGTATATTTGTTTAAGCTTCAATTTTGATCCCTTAATACTTAATTATTCTAAATTAGAATAATTTTATTTTATTTTGTAAAACTGAGCATCAAGCAAACACTGATAATTTCTTTCAATATTGCAAGGTCCATGTATCAAGGGAACCGAAACAAACTACTAAGTTAAACTCAAATAAAGCTAATATGAAGGGATTGAATTGGAAAAAAGAGTTGAGGGATTGAAATAAATAAAAAAGACATGAACTTATTCCCTTGCCGTGCAAATCAATCCTTAATGTTGAAAAAAAAGGGATTGAACATTTCTTTAAGCTTCAAATTCACTCTCTGAAGCTCTAATTATTTTAAATCAATGAAATTAAATCTTGTTTTGTCAAATCAAGCATTAACCAAACAACAAAGTATTTTTTCGAAACCTTGAGATCCTCATATCTAGGCATGAGAAATAAATCACCAAGAATAATCACAAATCAAAACAATGTTAAAGAACCAAATAAGAAGAAAAAGAAATTAAGGGATCAAAGTGTAGAAAATCCTAGGAACCAAAAATAAATAACCAAGCATATCTAGGCATGAGAAATAAATAAATAAATAAATAAAGGAGCATATTTATTTATTAATATAAATAAAAAAAGACATTATCTTATTCCTTGACCTTGCAAATCAATCCCTAATGTTGAAAAAAGAAAGGGATTGTACATTTCTTTAAGCTTTAAATTCACTCTCTGAAGCTCTATTTATTTTAAATCAATGAAATTAAATCTTGTTTTGCCAATCCAAGCATTAACCAAACAACAAAATATGTCATCGAAACCTTGAGATCCTCATTTATTGGCATGAGAAATAAATCACCAAGACCAATCACAAATCAAAACAATGTTAAAGAACCAAATAAGAAGATAAAGAAATTAAGGGATCAAAGCGTAGAAAATCCTAGGAACCAAAAATAGACAGCATCCTAGTGTGAGAGAATGAGCACTCTTAGTTTTTTACTAGATTTTTTTGCTCGCACTGCACTGCAGAGCGGGTTAATTTTTTTCTAACCTAAAAAATATACTCAAACAATTATCACCAAAGTAAACCCAGGTTAACTTGACTAACTCAATATCCAAGATAACAGTAGAGGAAGGAAAGGGAAAGAAAAATAGAAAGCTCAAGACCCAATAACCTAAATTCAAATAATTAAATTTTTTTAAAAAAAGATTGAAGTTAAATCGGGCAAATCTTCAAAACCAACAACTTTGATCATGAGACTAAGATGATCATACAAAAGATCAAAAAAACATCTTGAACAAAATTCTTAACCATCAAAAAACTAAAAAGCAAACAAATAATAATAATAATAAAAAATCAAATCTGGTATAAAAACTAATTAAACAAAATAATGAGGGGTTTAATTAAAAAATAAAATAAAAAATGATAAAAAAACAATTAAAAGAAAGAACCCAAATTGGATAATAAAACAAATGAAATAAAATATTGAGGGACAAAATCGAAAAATAAAACATATTAAGAAAATGATAAAAAAAAAAGAGCAATTAAAAAAATAACTAAATTTGGAAAAAATAAATGAAAAACAATGTTGAGACGCAAAAATTAAAAGAAGAAAAAACCAAGAAAAGGATTAAAAAACAACAATCAAGAAAAGTACCATATTTAATATAAAAAAACAAAACAAAATCAAATGGAAATTGATGAAACTAGAAAAAATAAATCTAAAAAGGAATCCAAAACGAAGAAAGACCAATAAAAAAAGGGATTATAATTGAATTGTTTTTCTCCATTATTTGTTTATCAAATTTATACCATTTTTGCTTTTTAGTTGAATAAAAAATCAATTTATTGGCTAGGGAAAAATCATTTCTTGGTTAATTTTTTTGCCGTTATTTTTATTTATTAAAATAATATTATTTTTACTTCCTACACAATAAAAAATCCAATTAACCCTGGTTATTCGACCCAACCCGTGACCCAAGACATGATGGGTGTCAACTCCTGAACCAAATTTTAAAAGCATGATAAAAAAAAAACACCAGATATAATATGAAATAAGGGATGAAGTTGCAAAAAAATAAAACAATGAATCAAAAAGAGAACTCAAAATAAAGGGAATTGCAATCATAAGAATGATGACTAAATTTAACAAAAAAAAAAAAGAATTAAAATCAAATTATTAGGGATTAAATCAAAAAATGAAATCTAATCAAACAAGGATTAAATCAAAATAAATATGAATCAAACGAATGAGGATTAAATTTGATAGAAAAAAACATAAAAGATAAAATGTTAATAGATAAAATTGAAAAACAAATAAATCAAATTTGATATAATTAAATGAATGAGGACCACTTTGCAAGACCAACATACCTTTTGATGTTGAGGAGAGAGAAATGAGGGGGGGAAATTATTACTAGAGCTCCTTTATGCCATGGAGGCCAATACATGCCAACCCACTGTGTAAAGGGCGGCGTGATGCTTTGGATGCCACTGTAAAAGGTTACCAATGGCCACCAAAAAGCATCGCATGCTCCGCCAAAGGGCGTAGACACCTCCCATTTGTTTTTTTGAATTATAGAAAGATCATAACACCTTTGACCCCACAAAATAATTCCAAGAAAATTAAGGTTAAAAAACTTAAAATGCTCCTTAACCTTAGGCAAAAAAAGATTGACCGCAAGGGTTATGCGGTAATTACATTATATAAAAAATATGAAAATTTAAAAATATCGCTCAAACATTAGCTCTGTTTTTTTTTTTTCAAGGGCATTGGAGTAATTACACTATGCACTAAATATGTAAAAATACAATTCTACCCACAAGTATGTGTGTGTGTTTTTGTTATTGAATGGTTCATTAGTCATTTTATTGTGGATTTTATTGTACACAATCCACATGAAAATACTGATATAAATTTTAGTTTTATTTGTAATTGTTATTTCTTTTTTGTCAATTGACAAGAAATCTTTAAATAAAAACTTAGAAAAAATTATAGGAAGTGAATTGAGCACACTTATATCTCTTCCTTGATGGATGTTATTTCAAAACAATAGATTATGTTGACCTATATATATATATATATATGCTCGAAGATATCTTTTAAGATTATATTTGTTTTCGTAGTTATACCGTGCTTTAAAAAAAGTGATTTTTTTTAAAATTAATTTGTTTTTTTTTTTTGTGTTTTTAGGTTGTTTTAATATGTTGATGTAAAATTTTTTTTTTTTTTAAAAAATATGCATTTAATAAAAACACTTTATAAAGTAACTATTACTATAATACTAAACACTAAGTGGAAAATGAATCTTTCCTTCTTTTTTTTTTTTTTTCAATCACAACTTCAATGTTTTTTTTCGAAACTGTAGTGTTTATTTTTGTGAATAAAAAGTATATTTTTAAAAAATTTTTATGCCTAAAAAAATTTAAACTTATATTTATAGGTTGTTTTAATAATTTTTAATTAAAATCACTTTTAAAAAATAGCGTGCAATACATTAATATACACACAATTAATCAACAACAAGGTATCGTGTACAAGCTAACTATTTTGATGTAATGCAGAATCCAATTGATATCATGAAGGCACGAAGTTTTCCTTCTCCTTCCTCCACCTTTTACTAGTCAATGAGATGGAATCTAATTAACGATTTCAAGATATCGGTTCCATCTTCGGTTTTATAACCCCAAGGAAGGACAAAGAAAATACCCGCCACGTACACATGTGCAATCCCCTCAAGGCAAATCTGCTTCTTCATTTGTTTCTTTCTTCCATTGTCAAGACCATTTACGTTTAAAATATTGATTCCATTCTGTTTATTCGAACTTTCACACAGGTCAAAACTTAGTAAAGTTAATCTTGTTGCTGCAGCAATTTCGTCAACTTCGGGTGTGTGTAGTAATGTGATAATTTTTATAGTTGTAGTCGGGAAAAAAAAAATTATTAATAGAGATTAGTTTGATAAAATATATTTTTAATAGAGATTGATTTGATAAAATATATGTTTAATTAAAATGTAGTTGAAATTAAAATTAAAAAAAATATATAGTTTAATGTGTTTGGTTAAAAATATTTTTCAAATTGAGATTATTAATATTGATGATTTTTAATTAAAATATTGTAGATTTAACTACTACACATCATGAAAATAAACAATACTTGATACAAAATATTTTTTATTACTCCATTTAACTATTTATAATTCTATCACGTATGAAATCTATCCGACTAGGCCTCGAGGTGCTATGGCTTCCTGAATGTGCACTAACATTAAGTAAAATATCATGAGAAATAAAATTAGAATTGTGATCAAATTTTATAAATTATATGTCACAATGCAATTTTTTTCTAATATAATTATATAATATCATTGATGTGACTACAATTTCAACTTAAGTTTTGTATAAATAAGCGAAGTACAAGAAAAAGAAAGAAAGAAAAAATACAAGAAATTGAATTTTCTATAAAACCCAAAAAATTACAGATTTACTAAAAAAATAATTCAATTATACCATTTTTATAGTATTTGTATAATAGTAATAATAATTAATTTATGCATGATGCTACGGGAGAGTGAAAACAATTGGTGCTTTATATCTTTCACTCAAAATGGTTGTTTGCCTTGGTCAAAGGCTCCAATGCTTCCACGTTATCTTAAGCAGTAGAAAAAGCTCAATTTGAAATTGTAATTAAGTAAAATATCATTAAAAATAAAAATAAAATTATGATTAAATTCTATAAATACTACTTTATTATCTAATTTTTTTCTAATATAATTATATAATATCATTAATGCGATTATAATTTCAACTTAAGTTTTGTATAAATAAGCGAAGTACAAAGTAAGATCTATATATATATATATATATATATATATATTAGAAAAAAATACAAGAAATTGAATTTTCTACAAAACCCAAAAAATTACAGATTTACTAAAAAAATAATTCAATTATACCATTTTTATAGTATTTGTCATAACCCAATTTTTGATCATTTTTATTTTAATTATTATTATTATTTTATTTACTAAAAAGGATAAAAAATGATGATAAAAAAAATAATAATGATGAAAAAACAAGTAAAATGAAATAAATAAAGAATGAATTAAAATTTGGGTTAAGGGCAACATGATTGGAAGTTTTGGGGTTTAATTAAACTTTGAAATTAATCTAATTAATCCAATCAAGGATTTAAGTGGAGAATTGATAAGTTTTGAGACTTAATTAAGCTTGAAAATTAATCTAATTAATCCAATTAAGGGCTTAATTGGAGAATTGATAAGTTTTGAGACTTAATTAAGCTTGAAATTTAATTTAATTAATCCAATCAAGGGTTTAATTGGAGAGTTGATAAGTTTTTAGACTTAATTAAGCTTGAAATTAATTTAATTAATCAAATCAGGGACTTAATTAAAGAAATATCAAAGTTTGGGGGTTCAATTGGAGTCCAAATTGCAAACATTAAAATCCAAGGACTAGCTTGAAAATGGCGCGGAAATGCAAGGATCCAATTACGTTTTAACCAGGGGCTTGATTACAAAATTATAAGAATCCCAAGGACCAAATTGAAAGCAGCCTTTAGCATAGAAAACGGGGTCGTTTTGCAGCGACTGTTCACCGTTTTCTTCCTCTGCAACGGCTCTGCCATTGAAGGCAGAGACGTTTCATCCGTTGGCAGCAACGCTTACTCATTGAAGGCGACCAGTTACAGGGCATTGAGGAGGCGGCCGTTACCACCGGTTCTGGCCTTATAAAAGGGGAGAAGAAAGGGCATAACGGGGGGGGGGGGGGGAGGCCACTGGAGACCCAGAATGGCAGAGAACAAAAATTCACAGAGCCGAAGAGAGAAAAACAGGGAAGCATAGAGGAGGAAAAAGCCATGCACGGCAGGGGAAAGAGACAGAACTGAGGGGGAAGAAATCACAGAACCGGGGTTGGAGAGTTAGAGAGAGAGAGAGCAGAATCGAAAGAGAAGGGGAAGCTAAACCCAGACACAAAAACTAGGGGGACCGGGGGGTAGAAAAACTGGAGCAGTGATGACAGAACCGAGGGGCTGAGGGGAGGAAGAAAAAACTGGGGAAAAAAGTGAACCAGGAGAGAACACTAGAAACAAGGAGGGAAAACCCAGACGAAAAGGACTGGGAAGAAACAGAACCCCAATTGGAAAGCACAGACCAAAAGCTTTCTTCCCAAACACGATCTCAAAGAAAAAACCACAGGAGGACGAAACAGGGACCGAAACCATAGGGAACAGGGACCGAGAACCGTAGACAAAAACGGAGAGGCAGGTAACGAAACAGGGAAAACGAACAGAGGGAAGCGCACTGGACTGGGAAACCCAGGAGATACACAGAAAAAAAAGAACACAGGCAGAGGAAAGTCACCGAGACCGTTGCTACTGCCCTCGGTGTTTCCAGAACCAGGAGAAAAGCAAAGGAAGGCAGAAGAAAGGAACGAGGCGTTGCCTAACCAGTGCACTAATCACCAGCAGCTTCGTCTTCGTTGTCAAGCACAGCAGACCAGGTAAGTTCATCCTTTCCCATTCTACAATTTAATTCATTGGACACTGTTGCTGTAGATTTAATTATCCCTTCGCTGAGCACGCACGCGTTGTGCGTGCCCTTGCCCAGCCGGGTCACTGGCTTGGGCTAGTGGCCTGGCCGGGCTGGCTGGGTCCAGCCCAGCCCATGTGGGCTGAGCTGGGCCCAACCCAAAAAAATAAAAATAGAAAAAATAAAAATAAAAATAAAAAATAGAAAAAACAAAAAAAGTAGAAAAAATAAAAAATGTGTATGCATGACTAAAAATAATGTAAATTTATTGGTTTATTCACTGACACCAGAGTCAGGAATAAAAATACCGGTTTAAATTTATATTATTTTTATTCGTTGTATTTTATTTTATTTAGCCAGATAAATAAAAAATATATGCATGCGTAAAAATAAATTTGTTTTTATTTATTTATTCACGGATGCTAGAGTAGGGAAAAAAATATTGATCTAATTTAATTTTCGTAGCTACGAATTTTTACCAACACCAGAGTTGGAATTATTCGAGCTTGAATATTCACTGGCACCAGAGTCAGGAATATTATAAACAAATCGTCATAGCATAAACTAATAAACATTTAGCAATTTAAGACAAAAATCAGCAATGCAGTCTGCCTTAGGCAGAACGTTTAAGGGGTGATAATATCTTCCCTTTTACGTAACCAATCCCGAGCCATAGAATCTCTGTCGACCAGTTAGGGTTCCTAGTGACCATAATACTAGGTGGCGACTCCTCAAACAAGACATTTTCCCCTAAAAGAACCGGATGTCAGAAATCTATTCTTTTTCCATAATTAATTCGAGAGAAATATTTTTAGGGCCGCCGCGATGTCGGGTGCGATAGAATGGCGACTCCACTGGGAAAAGCGGATTAAGCTTTGTCTTTTGTCTTATTATTGATATTTTTTTTATTTTTGTTTTTTGTTGTGTTTATTTGTTTATTTTTCCTGCATTTACTGCTTTAGCACGCATCCTTATTTATGTTGTCATGCATCACTTTGAGAGCACACACTTTACAACCTAGGATAAGTGGGAAAGTAACGGTACCCCAATGGCTTTAGCCTGGGTAAGACTCGTGAAACCATCCAACTCTCGTTTGATTGTTTACTTGGAAGTGGTTGATATGCCAAACTGATTTTACTCAGGGCCTCTATCTTCACACTACTTGTAAGCCTCATATCGATCTTTCATGGACGATCACTGAGCATGCGAGAGACCCTTTAAAACTAGATAATGACCAACCCTTTGATGCACTCAATAATTAGGATCTTTCTATTAGGTTGTCACCCTGTGAAGGGCAAGTTCGCATTTCATACGTATTTTTTTATTGCTTTAGCATTTTTGCATAATTGCATAATTTATATTTACCAGGTTGAAATATAGGTCCCCATTGAAACTCATTTATAACACTCGTTCAAGAAAAAGACAAATGGAAAAAGCCCAATTGGAAGCCCAACATCAAAAAGAGGTGGACAATCTTAAGGAAGAAGTCGTAAGGCTTACTAGTCTACTCGAGCAGGCCTTGAGAGATAAATCCGGAAAAGCAACACTTATAGCTCAGCCTGAAGATATGCATGTAACTCATTTCGATCCACAGAATCTGGGGGCAAATAGGGAGTCATCTGAATTTCAACAAGCTATGCATTTCCAGCCAGTATACCCCTTAAGAATTTCGTCTACCATTGAAAAATTCAAAAGTTAGGTTGGATACAATTATGGATTAAAATTTGACTCATTATATCCATGAACACCCATAATCTTATTTGATAACAAATGAAAAGTAAATGAGAATGGGATAAGTAGATAAAAATAAAAATGTAAAAAAAAACCCTCAAACTTAATTTCTAACAAATCAAATGTTGAAGGAAAAAATTAAAATAAAATTCTTTAAAAAGGACAAAAAAAACCAATCAAAGTTCACCCTAATTAGCCTACCATATCTACAACTTATCATGAGACCGAGATAACTCCGTATAAAAAAAAATTAAAATACAAGCCTCAATTTTTAAAACAACCCAATGTTGAAGTGAAATTTAAAAAAAACAAAAACAAAAAAATTCTGAGTCAACTCAAGTTAACCTGTCAAGCTCGTGACCTGAAACATGAGATCAAGATACCCCTATAGAAAAGAAAGTAAGAAAAATCATGAAGCTCAATCCCTAACTAATCCAATGCTAAAGGAAGAAATTGAAAAAAAAAAATCAATTATGAAAAGGATCCAAAACAAAACAAATAGCAATAAAAAAATAATAATTAAATTTGATATAAAAAATAAATGAAATTAAACGCATTGGGATAAAATTAAAAAAAAAAGTATAAAAGGATTCAAAATATAAAAAAAATAACAATAAAAAGAATGTGGTCCAAATTTAATACAAAAATAAAACGATAGGACACCTCTCAATTTTGACAGGCTGATATGAATCCTTCGAGAGGAGAGAGAAAACAAAGGCTCGTTGGTGCTCCTTCACCACACGTGTCAGATGTCAACAAAAAAAAGCTCAACATGCAACTTCCAACGCCACCACAGAAGTTGGCGTTTAGTAACTATAGGAAGCCACATGTGCCATTAGAACATGGTGGGCTTCCCCCAAAAGCTAGCATGTATATTGCATGTGCCAACTATTTTTCCATACCCATTTACCATATTCCGTATATTTGTTTAAGTTTCAATTTTGATCCCTTAATACTTAATTATTTTAAACTAGCAGAATTTTGTTTTATTTTGTAAAACCGAGCATCAAGCGAACACTGATAATTTCTTTCAATATTGCAAGGTCCTTGTATCAAGGGAACCAAAACAAACTACTAAGTTAAACTCAAATAAAGCTACTATAAAGGGATCGAATTGAAAAAAAAAAAAAAAGAGTTAAGGGGTTGAAATAAATAAAAAAGATATGAACTTTTTCCCTGACCGTGCAAATCAATCCTTAATGTTGAAAAAAAAAAGGATTGAACATTTCTGTAAGCTTCAAATTCACTCTCTGAAGCTCTAATTATTTTAAATCAATGAAATTAAATCTTGTTTTGTCAAACTATGCATTAACCAAACAACAAAATATTTTCTCGAAACCTTGAGATCTTCATATCCAGGCATGAGAAATAAATCACCAAGAACAATTACAAATCAAAACAATATTAAAGAACCAAATAAGAAGAAAAAGAAATTAAGGGATCAAAGTGTAGAAAATCCTAGGAACCAAAAATAAATAACCAAGCATATCCAGGCGTGAGAAATAAATAAATAAAGGAGCATATTTATTTATTAATATAAATAAAAAAGACATGAACTTATTCCCTAACCTTGCAAATCAATCCCTAATGTTGAAAAAAAATGGGATTGTACATTTTCTTAAGCTTTAAATTCACTCTCTGAAGCTGTAATTATTTTAAATCAATGAAATTAAATCTTGTTTTGCCAAACCAAGTATTAACCAAACAAAAAAATATTTCCTTGAAACCTTGAGATCCTCGTATCAAGGCATGATAAATAAATCATCAAGACCAATCCCAGATCAAAACAATGTTAAAAGAACCAAATAAAAAGATAAAGAAATTAAGGGATCAAAGAGTAGAAAATCCTAAGAACCGAAAATAGACAGCATCCTAGTGTGAAAGAATGAGCACTTTAAGTTTTTTATTAGATATTTTTGCCCGCACTGCACTACAGGGCGGTTCAATTTTTTTCTAACATAAAAAAGATACTCAAACAATTATCACGAAAGTGAACTCAGGTTAACTTGACTAACTTGATATCCAAGGTAACACCAGATGAATGAAAGGGAAAGAAAAATAGAAAGCTCAAGACCCAATAACCTAAAGTCAAAGAATTAAGTTTTTAAAAACAAAATTGAAGTTAAATCAGGCTAATCTTCAAAACCAACAACTTTGGTCATGAGACTAAGATGATCATTAAAAAGACCAAAAAAATATCTTGAACAAAATTTTTAACCATCAAATAACTAAAAAGAAAACAAATAGTAATAAAAAAAAATAAGAATCAAATCTGGTATAAAAACTAATGAAACAAAATAATGAGGGGTTTAATTAAAAAATAAAATAAAATATGATAAAAAACAATTAAAAGAAAGAACCTAAATTGGATCATAAAACAAATGAAATAAAATGTTGAGTGATAAAATTGAAAAATAAAATAAATTAAGAAAATGATAAAAAAAAAAAAAACAATTCAAAAAATAACAACTAAATTTGAAAAAAAAATAGAAATAAAATGTTGAGAGGCAAAATTAAAAGAAAAAAAACCAAGTATAAAAAAACAACAATCAAGAAAATGAGTACCATATTTAATATAAAAAACAAAACAAAATCAAATGAAAATTGATAAAACTAGAAAAAAAAATCTAAAAAAGAATCCAAAACAAAGAAAGACCAATAAAAAAAAGGATCATGATTGAATTTTTTTCTCCATTATTTTTGTTATCAAATTTATACAATATTTGATTTTTAGTTGAATAAAAAATCAATTTATTAGCTAGGGAAAAATCATTTCAACATCGGTTGATTTTTTTTGCCATTATTTTTATTTATCAAAATAATGTTATTTTTACTTCCTACACAATAAAAAAAATCCAATGAACCCCAGTTATTCGACCTAACCCGTGACCCAAGACATGATGGAGGTCGACTCCCGGACTGAATTTTAAAAGCATGATAAAAAAAACACCAGATATAATATGAAAATTCTATGAAATTAAACAATAAAGGATGAAAAAAAAAACAATGAATCATGAAGAGAACTCAAAATAAAAGGAATTGCAATCATAAGAATGATGACTAAATTTAACAAAAATAAATAAATTAAAATCAAATGATTAGGGATTAAATCAAAAATAAAATCTAATCAAACAAGGATTAAAGCAAAATAAATATGAATTAAAAGAATGAGGATTAAATTTTATAGAAAAAAACATAAAAAATAAAATGTTAATGAATGAAATTGAAAAATAAATAAATCAAATTCTATACAATTAAATGAATTACGACCACTTTGCAAAGCCAGCACAGCTTTTGATGTTGAGGAGAGAGAAATGAGGGGGGGAAATTATTGCTAGAGCTCCTTCATGCCATGGAGGCTAACACGTTTCAGCCCACTGTGTAAAGGGTGGTGTGATGCTTTGATGCCATCATAGAAGGTTACCAATGGCCACCAGGAAGCACCGCATGCACAGCTAAAGGGCGCAGATGACACTACCAAAAGATTGATGTCTTCTCCAAGTGCAGGAATGTCGAAGTAATAAATAACCCGGCAAGACCGGGGTCGAACCACAAAGAGTTTAATTGTATAAATTACAAATAACAATAACAACAACAATAATAACAACAATAATAACAATAATAGTAGTAATAATAGTAATAATAATACTCAGTACGTGGTATTGTTACACCTGAGAATGATCTAAAAGATCGGGTCACAGGTTTCCAGCCTATATACTGAGTTTATGAAAAGATTAAAAAGATATATTATATAATATAAATAGATTTCTAATGCGAATGAACAAGGCAAGACCAACAATGTCAGGATCCTTGATCAAACACAGAGTATACTTAACATACATAAAATATAACAAGAATGTAAATAATAATAGTAGTGGCGGTGGTGGTAGTAGTAATAACAATAAAAAAAGAAGAGGAAGAAATTAATGATGATTGTAAGAATTAAACAATGATAAAAACACATGTCAAGGTTAGAGGATCCACTAATGGTATTTCAAACAAGTATAATATAAACTCTTATTACTCAATTTGGAAACCACACACGAAGGAGGTTCCAACCGAATGATTTGTCATTAATAGCTCATTATAAATTGTTAACATGATCATATTAATTATCTTATTTATGTAACACCAAACTTTTAAATATTTTCAGGAATTCATGATGCTTACTTATGTTAATAACAAATCAAGTTCCTTTCATAGCACAGGTGTAGGTAATACCATACGGTTGGGCTATGAGCGTGCCAAGCATTTATTGTACCAAGTGTTATACAACACAAATCTAGATTAACCATTTAACAAGCAAGGTATTAAGAATTAGTAAGATAAAAAGATAAGACATGTTAATATTAAACATTAAGGTCCATGTTGAGTTTACACTATACTTATTCTTACACCATTAGTGTAACCTTTTCACCTTGACATAATAAACTTAGCTAAACATAATGAAGAAGAGAAACATAAATAAACAAAACAACAACATAAATAAGATACAAGTTAACTAAGGAAAGGAAAGGAAATGAAAAGCATAAACAAGATATTAATGAAAGCAAAACTTAAGAATTACAAAAAAATATATAAAGAGAAATAAAGAGCATGATCTTGATCTGAACAACCAAGCCCCTAAATACATGGCAAATACTTCATTTTATAGGCCAAAATTCAGAATTATTGATTTGATGACTAAATGTTGAGTGGGTGACCAACTCTTGACTTTGTGAAAATCCTTATCTTCTTGTCTGAATAAAATGAAATTGCTAGCATCAGAAATGGGACCTCTTAAAAACATGAAAGTTGTAGGAAATTGACTTAGCTTTCTAGAAAAAAAATGGAGGTCATTTGGACTTCTAGAACTCCATATATGGGCCAAACACTAAACACTATTCGGGCTGCAGGACAGATTCCAACTTCTCCGTTATTGCTATAATTTGGACTTGCAAAAGGCCTTCTTAGATCTTGGTATCCACATGAAAGTTGTAGGCCTATGTCTTACTGAGTTTGTGTAAAAATTTGAGATCATTTTGACATCTAGAACTCTAGATATGACTCAATTACTGAACAATGTTCAAGTTTGGACTACACCAACATCTCTTTTCTAAGTTTGGCCCTCTTTTTGTCCTTTCAATTTCCATTCTTGAACTCATCAATCAATCCTTTGATTTATGTGATAGGCCTGCATTTAAGATGAACATTGACTATATATTAAGGTATTTTATAGTATTAGACTTGTTATTATAAAACATGCTTTAGTTAAGGAGTTATTGATACTTTAAGTGTAAAATGATGATATAAAACCTTGATAAATATGCACTTTTAAATATTAATCATACCCCCCCAACCAGCTTATTACTAGTCCCTAGTAATCAAAGCGTTAAAATAGAAAAACAATTTGCAAATTCTATAAAGCAAGGCATTCATCATTCAACTTCCATTAATCTATCCAGATAAACAAACTCTCATTAAATTTATATATCTGCTCAATACCTCTTAAACAAGATATTACTAAACCTTTTTTTTGTGCTCAAAATATCAACATATAGTTATGGGGCTTTACTTGGAAGAAAAACAAATTTTTTCTCTAATGTTTAAAGTTAACTTCCTTGGGTTAAGATTATTTTCTTATATATATATATATATATATATAAAACTTAAAACACAATGCATCTTTAACCCATGTAACGAGCTTTTGGCTAATGACTCCCAAACCAATTGGTCTTAGGGCATTAGGTGTTGAGACACCCCTACGAGCTTAGTAACTCGGGTTGCAAATACTGATACGTAGATAGTGCAATGTTTGATTTCCTTAAACTTTTCTCCTCATCCCATGTAACAAGCGTTGGGCCAATAGCTTCCAAGTCAGTTGACTTTATGGTATTAAGTGTTAAAACAACCCTCCGGGCTTAATTGCTTAGGTTAAGGAGGCTATGAAACCAAACTTATCTACCTTTTTATTATCATTTTTTTTGTTTTTTTGTTTTTTATTTTTTTTTGCAAATTATGTACTATCCCTTTCCCTTAGTTGTTACCTTTAACAAAAGAACATAAATAATGTAATAATCTAATGTGCAACCCACAATCATATGTTAAAATGTGTGTGTGAAAATGAAGATTTAAGAATACTTGATAAATGAGCATATGAGCAGAGTCAAGTGCTAACAATACGAGAGTTTGTAAACCTGAATATTTCAAGAAGTATTCTGATAGACCTTGTTAAGAATGTTTACTAAGATGCGTCTCAAGAGTCACTTTAACAAAAGAACTCCTTTTACTCTGTCATCCTAGTAACAACAGTTTTGCAAATAGTTTATGAAATAGAAAACACAGTTGTTTATATATATATATATCAACTACTACCCTTTCCCCCCAACCAAAATGAGACATTGTCTTCAATGTCTTAAGGTAGAAAGATAGAGTATAGAAGACATCACCTGAAATAGCGAGCACTGATAAACCTGAAACACACTTAAACAAATATAAGAAACACAAAACACAATAATAAAACCAAAAGACGCAAATATTTACAAATGCAGGCTCAACTCCAATCTAATCTTTTTACGGCTTTCCTTAGTTGACCAATTTATGCGACTCATGGAGGGATTAATTACAGGGATGAAAGATTGTAGTTGGTCAATTAATTGTTCATTAGTAGCAGCCGAGATTATGATTTGTCGTGCTGAAGATGTTAGAAATTCCTGGTCCACAGCATGATCAAGAAAAGATAACATCTTATCATAAAAACCATTAACATTTAACAAACCTATTGGTTTATGGTGAATGTGCAGTTGGGCCCAAGAGAAAATATGAAAGATTTCTTTCAATATGCCTAGACCACCTAGTAAGGCAATGAAAGCATCAGCATGGTTAAACATTGCATTCAGTCGATCAGACATTGTCGGACCTGTAATTCCTCTCCAATTGTTTTTCCAATGATGTCCCCTTGTGCTAAAGCTTTGGGGACAACCCCTAAAACCTGACTACCTCCTAAAAATACAACTTTTGACACTCCTCTCATTAACCCAAGGTTGCCTCCTCCATACACTAAATGAATCTTTCGCTCAACTAGTACTTGACCAAGATGATTTGCTTATTCTAAAAACTCTTTTTATTTTCCAAGACTGGATCCACTGAAAACACACATATAATTTATGTTATGACTTAAGGAACCTGCCATTTCTACACACTTCTATATTTGATGAAAGTATGGGTTGAGTAGAAATGAAGGGAAGGAAGAGAAGAATTTATAGATGAGAAATTGAAAATACAATCATACCACCTATATGTAGACCAGCCGTAGTCTCACTCTCTCTCTCTCTCTCTCTCTCTCTCTCTCTCTCTCTATTTATTTATTTATTTTGAAAAAGCATGTGTATGTACAGGTACTTGTGATTGTGGCATGTGTATCTTTCCTTGGTTTTACGTCCAAGAACGGCTTAAACGCCCTCTATGGGTCGGGGACAGGCTTCCCATCCATTTTTCTTAAAAACTGGCAAACGATGTCTTTTTTAGTCAGATTCCCAAGACTAAGTCGAGCATATTCTTTATGGAATTGTGGTCATAAATCATGAATTGCATGATGCACATCTCCACTAGGGTGCGCCTCTAGAGTCAATAGAAGATTATCTAAAGACCCCTTACTCAGGCCATCCTTAATGATTTTTAATTTATCTTCACGGTTTACAGATACCATTCCTAAAAAACGACATGTGGCATTACAAGTCCATCTAGCACATTTGTGACCGACTTTCAGTCGTTTTGCATGACGTTTCTTTGCAAAAGTGCTTTTACCTGTTCCAGGCATGTATGAAATGAAAGAATTGGAGGACTCGTCTGATAATCAGACCTTTGCTTCAATTAGCCAACAAATATCTTCAGGAATTCCAAGGTTCATTAACAACCTCAATCTTTCACACCTAGCACGGTAAATTTTTGTAATCGCATTCTGAGGCAGAGCAGGAAAATATTTTTTCAATTTTTCAAGAGTGGTATCCATTTTCAACTAAGAATTGGGGGAGAGATTCAAAGAAAGGAGAAAGAGCAAAGAATTGCACAAATATATACACAGATATCAGTTATCATGGGAAACTGAAGGAACCGACTTAAGAGTCATGGAGTATCGTTATCCGTCATTTAACCGGGGTAAGAGACTAGCAAAATAAAGTCATATAAAAACAATGTGAGAAAAAAAAATTTATATACAGGATCACCCAATTCAATAGAGTCATTTTCAACTGAAAAATTATCAAAATAAACTTTCAAACGATGGCCATTTACCTTGAAAACATTACCATTCTTTGGATTTTTGATATCACAAGCCCCATATAGATACACATGTTTCACAATAAAAGGACCGCTCTATCTTAATCTTAGTTTTCCAGGAAATAAATGGAGTCGAGAATTATAAAGCAATACTTTTTGACCAACATTGAATGTTTTTCTTAGTATTTTCTTGTCATGAAACTCTTTGATTCTTGCTTTATGAATTCTTGAATTGTCATATGCATCATTTCTTATTTCCTTAAGCTCATTTATTTGCAATTTTCGCAGTTGACTAGTATCATCAATGTTTGAATTGAAAGCACTAATAGCCCAATAAGCTTTATGTTCAATTTCCACAAGCAACTGACAAGGTTTTCCATATACTAGTCTATAAGGTGACAAACCTAATGATGTTTTATATGCAATTCGATAAGCCCAAAGTGCATCATTAAGTCTTAAAGACCAGTCTTTTCGATTAGGGTTCACTGTTTTCTCCAAGATCTGTGTGATCTCCCTATTAGCAAGTTCTATTTGTCCACTCGTCTGAGGGTGATAAGGGGTGGCAACTTTGTGTGTGATTCCATATTTCTTCATTAAAGACTTAAATGGCTTGTTGCAGAAATGTGTTCCACCATCACTTATCACGGCTCGAGGGATTCCAAATCGACTTAAAATGTTTTCTTTCAAAAACTTTATCACTGTTTTGTGATCATTGGTTCGACTTGGAATTGCCTCTATCCATTTTGAAACATAATCTACTGTGACCAATACATACAAGAAACCAAATGATGGAGGAAATGGATCCATAAAATCTATACCCCAACAGTCAAAGATCTCAATGACAATAATAGGATTTAAAGGCATCATGTGACGTTTCGAAATAGATCCTAACTTTGGACAATTTTCATAAGTCTTGCAGAATGCATGTGAGTCCTTGAACATGGTGGGCCAATAAAATCCACTTTGTAAGATTTTTGTAGTTGTCTTTCTTGATGAGAAATGACCCCCACATGCCTTAGAATGACAAAATTTAATGACACTACTTACCTCATTGTCAGGAATACATCTTTGAAATATTTTTTCAGGACAATATTTGAATAAATAAGGGTCATCCCAATAAAAGTTCTTCACTTCGTTCAAGAACTTTTTTTTGTCTTAGGTACTCCAATGAGCTGACAATTGTCCTGAAACAAGAAAATTAACAATATTAGCAAACCAAGGCATTGTAGAGACAGAAAATAAAGATTCATCAGGAAAGTAGTCATCGATTGGTGTGATGTCAGATCTCGAATCGGTTGTCAATCTTGACAAATGATATACGATAATATTTTTGATGCCTTTCTTATCTTTGATTGTGATATCAAATTCTTGAAGTAATAAAATCCACCGCACCAATCTAGCTTTAGAATCTTTCTTAGAGAGAAGATATTGCAATGCTGCATGATCACTAAAAACAACAACAGGTGAGCCAACAAGATAAGATCTGAACTTGTCACATGCAAATACTACTACAACTAATTCTTTTTCAGTGGTAGTATAATTCATTTGAGCATTATTTAAAGTTTTACTTGCATAGTAAATCACATAAGGTTTCTTATCTTTTCTTTGTCCCAAGACAGCACCCATGACATAATCACTAGCGTCACATATTATTTCAAAAGGTAGTGACCGATCAGGAGGTTGAATGACAGGAGCAGAAGTAAGCAAGCTTTTAAGTTTAACAAAAGCTTTTTCACATTGTTCAGTCCATTTAAAAACATTTTCCTTTGTTAGAAGGTTACATAATGGTTTAGATATTACACTAAAATCTTTGATGAACCTTCTGTAAAAACCAACAGGTCCTAAAAATGATCTAACATCTTTAACAAATTTTGGTGTTGGTAAGTTGGCAATTAACTCGATTTTAGATTTGTCAACTTCAATTCCTTTCGATAAAACAATGTGACCAAGTACAATGCCGCTTGTTACCATAAAGTGACATTTTCCCAATTCAGTATAAGATTCTTCTCTTCACACTTGTTCAAAACCTTTTCCAAGTTAATTAAACAATCATCAAATGAATCACCAAAAACAAAAAAATCATCCATAAAAATCTCAAGAAAACGTTCAACCATATCACTGAATATGCTAAGCATGCATCTTTGAAACGTGGTTGGTGCATTACATAATCCAAAAGGCATTCTTCGATATGCAAAAGTACCAAATGGACATGTGAAAGTAGTCTTCTTTTGATCTTCCAATGCAATTTTAATTTGATTGTAACCTGAACAGTCATCTAGGAAACAATAAAATTCATGACCTGCAACTCTTTCTAGGATTTGATCCATGAAAGGTAAAGGGAAATGATCTTTTCTAGTCATTGAATTAAGTTTTCTATAGTCAATGCGCATGCGCTAACCAGTAATAGTCCTAGTTGGAATTAACTTATTTTTCTCATTTGTTATCATAGTGACTCTAGACTTTTTTGGTATAACTTGGGTAGGACTTACCCATTTGCTATCAGAAATAGGATAAATGATTCCATTATCTAAAAGCTTAATGACTTTATTTTTCACTACTTCTTTCATATTAGGATTAAGTCTTCGTTGCATTTCTCTAGATGGTTTAGCATTTTTCTCCAAATAAATCCTATGTGTGCAAATCAAAGGACTAATTCCTTTTATATCAACTATGGTCCATCCTAATATATTTTTACGCATTTTTAGAGTTTGTAATAACTTACCTTTTTGATGTGCATTAAGATTGGAAGATATTATTACCGAAAAAGTTTCATTTTCTTCCAAAAATGAGTATTTGAGATTGAATGGTAATGGCTTCAAATCAGGTTTTGATGGTTGAACACTTGAAGGTATGGACTCAATTGATTGTGGTGGCAATTCTTCAATTTATGGTCTCCAATTACATGCCTTTGCTTCTTCCTGAAAATAAACTATTTGCAACTCATCAGGTTCATCAATCTTAGTTTCACTAGAAGTGGTTTGAAATTGATCATGAACTAATTTTTTAATAAAGTCCACTTCCTGTAAATCATTATCATCTCCAGGTTGCTTATAAATGTTAAAAATATTCATCTCCAATGTCATGTTTTCAAATGATAGCTTCATCAGTCCATTCCTACAATTAATCAATGCATTAGAAGTGGCGAGAAATGGACGTCCTAAAATGACAGGAATTGAATTACATGCTTCAACAGGTTGTGTATCCAAGACAATGAAATCTACAGGGTAAATGAATTTATCAACTTGTACTAACACATCCTCAACTATTCCCCTAGGCACTTTTACAGATCTATCAACAAGTAAAAGAGTTACAGAAGTTAGTTTTAACTCACCTAGATTGAGACTTTAAAAAACCGAATATGGAAGTAAATTCACACTAGCTCCAAGATCAAGTAAAGCTCTTTTAATTTTATGTTCTCCAATAAAGTAAGAAATTATAGGACAACCAGGGTCTTTATATTTCAAAGCATTATTATTTTAAAGAATAGCACTTACTTATTCGGCTAAAATGCTTTCTTTTTCACATCCAGTTTTCTCTTCACAATGCATAGATCTTTTAAAAATTTAGCATAGGAAGGTACCTATTTAATAGCATCCAACAAAGGTATATTAATTCTTACCTGTTTGAAAGTTTCAAGGATTTCAGAATTGTGATTGACTTTTCTTTGTTTAGTCATAGTATGAGGAAATGGAAGTGCTGGCGGACAATCAATCTTTTCTTTACCCTCAGAGATTGACTCATCATCTTTCTCACAAGATTCAAGAATGGGTTTTTCAATAACCTTACCATTACGAAGAGTGATGACTGATTTGACTTGATCCATGTGTTGGCTTCTAGAACTACTTGCATTTGCATTGTATTGCCCCTTTGAATTTTGCTGTGGTTAAGATGGAAACTTACCTTTCTCTTGAAAACTAAGAGCAGATGTGAATTTTGCAAGAGCATCTTTAAAATTTGTCATGCTTTAAGCAAGTTGAGTGTTGATTGTCTCTTGCTTTTCAATGAATGTATGCAATGTTTCCTCAAGATTTCTTCTAAGAGGTGGAGCATAAGGAGGTGTATATCCATGAGAATTTTGGAAATTATGGTGTGCTTGAAATGGTGGCTGTGAAGTTTGTGCATTGTTGTTATCACTCTTCCAACTGAAATTCGGGTGATTTCTCCAACCAGGGTTGTATGTTTGCGAGTATGGGTTATGATTGGGCCTTTGAAAATTGTTTAAAGCATGAGCTTATTCATGGAGGCATTCCTTGAAAGAAGGCAAAGTTGGACAGTCATTGGTTGCATGTTCATTTGTTTCATAAATTTGACACACAATCTCTTGAACAGATTTTAATTGACCACTCTTTTTCAATTCTAGTGCCTCGACTTTTCTAGATAAAGATGCAAACTTGGATTGGAGGTCATGATCCTGCCTAAGATTATACATACCTCCACTAGATGTATGAGGTTGGGTTTTACTTGGTGCCTCATAAGTGCCCGTAGTGTCCTAATTTTACGTATTTTCAGCTAACAAGTCTAGGTACTCCATTGCTTCATTAGGGTCTTTATCTTCAAAAGTTTCATTGCACATCAATTCAACCATTTGCCTATTTTTAAGTGTTAACCCTTCATAAAATTATAAAACCAATCTCCATGTTTCAAAACCATGATGAGGGCAAGTATTAAGCAAGTCTCGATACCTATCCCAACATTGGTAAAATGTTTCACGTGGTTTTTGAGTGAAAGTGGTGATTTGTCTTTTGAAAGAGTTGGTTCTGTGAGATGGAAAAAACTTCTTTAAAAATTGTTGTTGCATTTCATCCCAGGCACAAATGGATCCTGACCTAAGATTTTGTAGCCATGTTTTAGCTTTATCTTTTAATAAAAAAGGAAAAAAAAGCTTTAATCTAATGGTATTCATGCTATAATTTAAGTCATTATAGGTGTTACAAACTTCTTCAAATTCTCTCAAATGCAATTATGGATTTTCTAGATCTAAGCCATGAAAAGAAGGTAAAAGTTGAATAATGTGTGGCTTAAAATTAAAATGGGATGCATCATGAGGGAAAACTATGTATAAGGGTGCACTTGTTCTTGTGGGATTCATGTGGTCTCTAAGTGTCCTAACACGGTTATTCTCATTATTCTCATTATGAAGCGACTGGTTATCTTCTTCGGCCATATTTTTTGAAAATGATGAGGATACCCTACAAAGTCTACCACTTAATGTACGTGACCAAATACTCATGCACGTGTAGAAAGAGAATAAAAGGTAGAGGAAAACAAAAGAAAAAGAAACAAAATAAAAGAAACAAAGTTAGATACAAGAAAAGTGAAAAGAGAAAACAAAATAAATATTATAATTTGTACAAGAATTTACCTCCCCGGCAACGGCGCCAAAAACTTAACACTACCAAAAGATTGATGTCTTCTCCAAGTGCAGGAGTGTCGAAGTAATAAATAACCCGGCAAGACCGGGATCGAACCACAGAAAGGTTAATTGTATAAATTATAAATAACAATACAACAACAACAATAATAATAACAACAATAATAACAATAATAGTAATAGTAATAGTATTACTCAGTACATGGCGTTGTTATTCCTGAGAATGATCTAAAAGATCGGGTCACAGGTTTCCAGCCTATATACTGAGTTTATGAAAAGATCAAAGAGATATATTATATAATATAAACAAATTTCTGATGCGAATGAACAAGGCAAGACCAACAATGTCAGGATCCTTGATCAAACATAGAGCATACTTAACGTACATAAAATATAACAAGAATGTAAATAGTAGTAGTAGTAGTAGTAACAATAAAAAAGAAGAGGAAGAAATTAATGAGAACTTTGAGATGGAAAATTATTGTAAGAATTAAACAATGATAAAAACACATGTCAAGGTTAGAGGATCCACTAATGGTATTTCAAATAAGTATAGTATAAACTCTTATTACTCAATTTGGAAACCACACACGAAGGAGGTTCCAATCGGATGATTTGTCATTAATAGCTCATTATAAATTGTTAACATGATCATATTAATTATCTTATTTACGTAACACCAAACTTTTAAATATTTTCAGGAATTCATGATGCTTACTTATGTTAATAACAAATCAAGTTCCTTTCATAGCACAGGTGTAGGTAATACCATACGGTTGGGCTATGAGCGTGCCAAGCATTTATTGTACCAAGTGTTATACAACACAAATCTAGATTAACCATTTAACAAGCAAGGTATTAAGAATTAGTAAAATAAAAAGATAAGACATGTTAATATTAAACATTAAGGTCCATTTTGAGTTTACACTATACTTATTCTTACACCATTAGTGTAACCTTTTCACCTTGACATAATAAACTTAGCTAAACATAATGAAGAAGATAAACATAAATAAACAAAACAACAACATAAATAAGATACAAGTTAACTAAGGAAAGGAAAGGAAATAAAAAAGTATAAACAAGATATTAATGAAAGCAAAACTTAAGAATTACAAAAAAAAAAAATATAAAGAGAGAAATAAAGAGCATGATCTTGATCTAAACAACCAAGCCCCTAAATACATGGCAAATGCCTCCTTTTATAGGCCAAAATTCAGAATTATTGATTTGATGACTAAATGTTGAGTGGGTGGCCAACTCTTGACTTTGTGAAAATCCTTATCTTCTTATCTGAATAAAATGAAATTGCTAGCATCAGAACTGGGACCTCTTGAAAACATGAAAGTTGTAGGAAATTGACTCAGCTTTTTAGGAAAAAACAAATGGAGGTCATTTGGACTTCTAGAACTCCAGATATGGTCCAAACACTGAACAGTGTTCGGGCTGCAGGACAGATTCGAACTTCTCCGTTGTTGCTATAATTTAAACTTGCAAACAGCCTTCTTAGATCTTGGTGCCGACATCAAAGTTGTAGGCCTATGTCTTATTGAGTTTGTGTAAAAATTTGAGATCATTTTGACATCTAGAACTCGAGATATGACCCAATTACCGAACAGTGTTCCAGTTTAGACTGCACCAACATCTCTTTTCTAAGTTTGGCCCTCTCTTTGTCCTTTCAATTTTCATACTTGAACTCATCAATCAATCCTTTGATTTATGTGATAGGCCTGCATTTAAGATGAACATTTACCATATATTAAGGCATTTTATAGTATTAAACTTGTTATTATAAAACATGCTTTAGTTAAGGAGTTATTGATACTTTAAGTGCAAAATGATGATATAAAACCTTGATAAATATGCACTTTTAAGTACTAATCAGCAGACAACTCCCACTTGTTTTTTTGAATTATAGAAAGATCATAACACCTTTGACCCCATAAAATAATTCCAAGAAAATTGAGGTTAAAAAACTTAAAATGCCCCTTAACCTTAGGCAATAAAAAAATGACCCCAAGGGTTATGCAATAATTACACTGTATAAAAAATATAAAACATCGCTCAGACATTAGCTATGTTTTTTTTCAAGAGCATTGGAGTAATTACACTATGCACTAAATATGTAAAAATACAATTCTACCCCTAAGTGTGTGTGTGTGTGTGTTTTTGTCATTGAATGGCTCGTTAGTCATTTTATTATGGATTTTATTGTGCACAATCAACAAGAAAAAACTGATATAAGTTTTAGTTTTATTTGTAATTGTAATTTCTTTTTTGTCAATTAACAAGAAATCTTTAAATAAAAACTTAGAAAAAATTATAGGAAGTGAATTGAGCACACTTATATCTCTTCCTTGATGGATGTTATTTCAAAACAATAGATTATATTAACCTATATATATAGGTTAGGCATGCATTGTCATGTCATGTTTTTTCAGCACACTTGTCTCTCCATTTTTTTATTCAACATCCTCTCTAGCTTATATACTAGATAAAACATCACAATGCTTGCCTAACCCTTGGCACTCCAATGCATATCATAGGATAATTAACTTAACAAACATTAAACTAACTTTAGTAATTATTGCCCGCACATTAATACCAACAAGATTTGTCGATAAGCTAACTAAATTATAGCTAATATTCATGAGCTAATAACTATTTTGGTTTTTTTTTTTCATGACATGACATCTTTCATATAGAGAGGTGGATGGAGTCGTGAAGCATCATTTCTATTATAAAAACTTTGAAATAGTTTAATATTATGCATCCTTAGTTTTTAATAGAATCGCAAAACATACATCTTGACTTTTTCTTGTTGGTATGAATAATTATGAATAATTTTCCTGTATATAAAATAGTTTCGAGTTGAAGCATACATGAAAAATTAGTTTGTTCATATTGTATATATAATAATAAGGTATTTATTATAGTCAATGATGGTAAAACTATTTTTTATTGTCACCAAAGATTCTTGTCAAGTTGTCATTGATTTAAAAACAACATATTTTAAAATGTAAAGTTGAAAGGAATGTAGCATTAGAGGTATTGTGGGGTGATGAAGTTTATGAAGAAACCTTTAAGTATGCATGTTGAATATTAGGAGTAAGTAAATTAGTCAAAGTAATTGAAATTAAGGTTTGTATTTTTTTTTTAATGAAATTGAAGATTAACTTGTCATTTTTGTTGAAAGTATTTTTAAAAAAAAGTGTCTACACAGTTATGCACTATATTTATAGCACATATTTGTTTTGATTTATTGTTTCTAAAAACTAGGGGTGATCAAATTCAGTTTAGTTCGGTTTTTATTAAAAAAAAGTAATCAAACCAAAATTTTATAAAAAAAAAACCAAAGCCGGTTCGAATCGGCTGGTTTCAGTTTTTTAGGGAAAAAACTGGTTCAAACCGGTTTGACTAGGTTTTTTCCGGTTTTGGCTCGGTTTTTTTCCGATTTGGCTCGGTTTTTCTATTTTTTCCGGTTCGGTTCGGTTTTAGGCTTATAAAACCAATACCGAACCGGTCGGTTTTTTCAAAATTTTAATCGGTTTTTTTTTACGGTTCGGTTTTTTCAAATTTTTTTTTTTGTTTTTTTGGTTTCTCGATTTTTTTGCTCGCCCCTACTAAAAATAGCTAATGAGTTTTCTTGTTGAAGAGATATTATAAAGTAAAAGCCAAGAAAAAACCTGGAATCTCTATTTCAAGCTCTTCCAATAAAGAAGAATAGGAGACTTCATCCCCTAAAGAGAATCTGGTCTAATCCTCTAAAATTCAAATGATAAAAGGAAATAAAAAACAGAAAAGGAGGCAAAGTGATGGTTAGTTCCTTTAAATTTACAGTAAAGTCTAGAAAAATTGATCACTCCGCTTTTTTTAGTGTAAAGATAACTTATAGAAACAACTACTCCAAAAAGAATATACTGGGTGAAAAAGAAGTTTTGATAAGTGATCTTTCTGACCCCACATTTATGTTCATAAAAGATATCTTTAAGAAAAGACAATGGGATAAACTAATTGAATAAGCACCTGCTATATATTCTGAAGTAATTAGGAAGTTTTATGCTAATTATGAGCATTTCAATCTTAATGATCACTTCATTACTTTTGCTATTAGAGATCAAACACTTGAGTTATCTCTTGTTGTCATTAAAAAGTTATGTAGACTACTTAAAATCATATATCTTGACTTTCCTTATCAAGGGATAAAAGCCTCTTTAAAGACTCAAATGAGTAGTTTGTTTGTTAACCCTAAAGGATCAAAGTGGTCTGTTAAAGACTTGTTCAACTTGGTTTGGATGTTAAATAAGTATATCAGTCTATTATTGGTTAAGATAAGGACTAGGATTGGTATCAAACAAAAAAGAAGACAAGAATGCACACAAAGAATGTAAAGTAGGAGGACGAGAAGGAGGAAGCAAGCAATTAGCCAGCCATAAAAAAAAAAATTGTTTTTCTGAAATTTTACTAATTTTTAATTAGTTATTAAATATCATGATTTGTAATAATTGGGATATCGTTTTAACATTGGAACTTCTATGTTGAACTTTAAATTTGATGTACTTTAAACTTGATGTGTGTAATTGCATAACAATATTTAATACATAATAGTTTTTTAATATATTAGGAATTGTTAGGATGTAACATTGGTATTCTTTCAAATATGTTGTTTATTCTTATAACACTATTTTAATAGTGATTACATATACTTTAATTTAGTAATTATTTATAATTAAACTATTTTAACTACTTACATGCTAATTCATTATTATTATGTTTTGTTACAAATTAGACAAAGGTATAGATTATAAATTTTAAAATGTAATTTTTTGATTTAAAAACTCATTTTGACCACAACACTTTATACATCTTAATAAATTTATATATTACCTCAAATAACTAAAAAATCGATCTATAAACTCAAATTCAAAAAAACTTCTTAAGCTTAAATATATCATTTTTGACAATGAAAAGGTCAAAGAATACCTAGATAACTTCCTGCATCGAATAGAACTCATTAACATCAAAATCAATTTTTATATGGCATAAATGAATGTTAATCAAGACTTTTTCTATTACTAAAATCCAACGATTTTCTCTCTCCTCTCTTAAATAAAAATATTAAAAATAAAAAAAAAATTAAGTTTTTAACCAAATTTGGAATTTCAAAAATCAAAGGGACCAAATAAAAAAATTGAAAAATATAAGGACCAAACTGCATTTTATTTGTAAACTTTGAAGTGACCATCTGCTTTCCCTATCTTTTGAATTTTGGTCCTCCTTGTGATTTTTCCCTTTGTTAAATTTTGATCTTGTTTATCAAATCAAAGCTATTTGGCCATAAAGAAAGCTTAACTGCTGAGAAAAAAACTCGAATGATCGAAGTACAAATAAAATTACTATGAAGTCCATAGTGAAACCTGGCGTGAAAAACAGCACTTTCCCCGGAACTCCTAGTGTTTCTTGTTTCTTACAATTATTTCATGAGAAATGCATTGGTTAAAGTGACGAGGTTGCCCTTATTAAGATCTATACAACCCGGTCATCATGACTTGAAATCAATCAGATTTGTACTTGTGATCTTTTTTGCAGATCAATTAACTGGAAACTTGGCTGAGACCTCAAAAAATTTGCAAGTTGAACCGTAATTTTGTAAACCATTTACTAATCTCAACTTTTTATGCATCAGGCGTTCTCCACCAAGCACAAGTAATATCTAACCAGAAAGCAAAATAGCATGGTTTTCTAACTATAATCTCCCACAAGCAACCAGCTATTGTAAGATCCAGCAAACGCTGGAATAGTGTGAATTCAAGGATTTCACCCTCTCCAGTTATATTTGCCCACAATATAGAGAAAGATTAAAATGACACCACATAATTGTTGTTATAATACGCTAGTGTGAAGAACACACCAAACCCATAAGTTTCGGATTCTATTCAGAAGTAAAACAGATTACACACATACAGAGTGGCATCTGCAAATAACACTCAACAAAAGTGCCTTCACAAGGAAACATGGTATCACCCATTTATTTAGTAGCAGCTAATAGTGCCATGAATCCCATTTTACAGTCCATTGATCACTCATCATCATAGCTCTTGCGGCGGTGATGCTTCTCCCCGTCATCTCCCTGCCAATTGCATGTATGATTTAGATAATAACAGATTTCAAGCACAAGAAAAGAATGGTAATTTTCTATGCATGATTTTGTTGATAGAAGCTGTATTTTGCAGAGAGATGGGCACTCAAATAGTGTATTTTTCTCAAGGTAAGCTAGAAATGAAATTTTATTATTATTCATTTCCCCTAAGACCCCCAATGAAGACAAGCATAGAGTAATTTCGCTGCTGGAACTTAAAAGCAAGATCATCAATGCAATAAACAATTATCTAATCATGTAAGCTATCAAAGTTGCGGCTACGTTCAGTGCTACTGCTTGTTGTTTAAACAGGTGATTCTGTAAACATCTATATGTTCTCTAGCAATTCCAGCTACGCCAATCTGGATCATCAATTCCAAACTAGGTCTAAGACTTGAACCTATTGGTTTTGGAGCTATAATACTATTGAAAACACAAAGAATATGTTAATTTGTTTCTAAAATGACTAAATATCCGGCTGAAATTCTTTACATATTCTCATCTGCAGAGAATTACAAACACACAAATATGACAAGTGGGTAACAACCTAAGAGGACAATAATTTCTCAATTTTATCTGCTTAGATAGGATTGCTAGAAAAGAGGAGCTTGGACCACAGATATTCATCCACCATAGAACTGAGCAGAGAAGTTTGAGCTCGGTAAAAAGATGATTGGAGCAAAAATTGGAAAACTTCTACCATAACTACAGATTTCTGGAAAGTATAGTTTAGCAGTAACAAACAAACAAACAAATAAAAAGGAAAATACCCATAGTTCATAAATCTTCTCAATTGAGCCAGAGGATGTCCCTGACTGAGCACCTCCTTAATTTTTCTGATGAATTATAAACAAAATAAAGTTCTACTGCACCTACTTATAACTGGAACATCTAGTCGAGCTGTAACAAACAAAAACAGAAGAGAATCTCCTTGGTGCATTTGTAGGATGTGCATACACTACTAAGCACCTCCTAAGTTTTCCTGACGAATAACTAAGAAAATATAGGATTCCAGAGTCCACAAGAAACCACGTCCATTTGTTATATTACTTTAATTGGTAATCAAGTGTTTTTCACATCAGGCCCCCCATTTGAAGGCCGATCTTCTTCTTATCTTTACCTAGATTTCATTAAAAATAATCCAATGAACTAATGCAAAAATGCCTACTTAAGGGAATAATCATACCTACCTATGGGACACAAGTCAAGTGCAATGGTCTTCCTATTCATTTCTTTCTCGTAATTTTTTTCAGAACCAAATAAAATCTATACCAAGTGATCTTGCAATTATAAGTGGGTTGCTTCAGACACAGAAAGCATCATGTCTGTACTCTCAAAATGCAAATGCATGAAACATGTCCTAAATGAGGCATTTTAAACATCATTTGGATCAGCATAAAAAGGAAGGAAGTTCGAAATTTTGAGAGAAAAAAGCTTACATATTTCCCGCGTCCATAGCCCTCTTCATCACCATCTCCATACTTATTACGATCCTCGTCGTCGTCATCACTGCGGCGACTCCCATAAGAAGGCCTCTCATAATCTCCTCCTTGATGGCTAACCCTCTTAGGTGAATCATCTCCATAACTTGGCTTCTCATGTTGGCTCCTTCCTCCATACCCTTCTCCCTCTTCCTCGTAACTCTGCTTCCTACCATACCCAGACACATGCTCCGACCCACCTTCTTCATATTCGGACCCTGGCCTCCTCATGTTGGCTCCTTCATAGCTAACCCTCTTAGGTGAATCATCTCCACTACTTGGCTTCTCATGTTGGCTCCTTCCTCCATACCCTTCTCCCTCTTCCTCGTAACTCTGCTTCCTGCCATACCCAGACACATGCTCCGACCCACCTTCTTCATATTCGGACCCGGACCCTGGCCTCCTCATGTTGGCTCCTTCATAGCTAACCCTCTTAGGTGAATCGTCTCCACTACTTGGCTTCTCATGTTGGCTCCTTCCTCCATAACCTTCTCCCTCTTCCTCGTAACTCTGCTTCCTGCCATACCCAGACACATGCTCCGACCCACCTTCTTCATATTCGGACCCTGGCCTCCTCCCATGCCCGGATCCGTACCCCGTCTCAGTCCTCTCTTCATGTTCGCTGGACTTCTTATACCCAGACCCGTATTCAGATTCGGGATTCCTCCCATAACCCGAACTGTACTCACTTGGCTTCTCATATCCAGAACCATATTCAGATTCGGATCTCCTGCTATACCCAGATCCATATTCCTCACTCTGAGGTCTCTCATAGCCAGACCCGTAATCCGATTCTTGTTTACGCCCATAATCAGACCCATGCTTGCTCGGCTTCTCATAGCCAGATCCATCTTCGTACTCGGGTCTCCTCCCATACCCGGATCCATACTCGCTAGGTTTCTCATAGCCACCAGACCCATATTCCTCACTATGAGGCTTGCCATACCCAGCAGCCTCATAGCTAGAGCCATACTCCTCACTAGCCGGCTTCTCATACCCAGCAGACCCATACTCCGATCCGGGCTGCAATCCATAAGCCGGTTGAGGCCCACCATAACTGGATCCAGGTCGAGGCTTGGGACGGGAGTAGCTGCTGTACTCTGTTTCAAGAGCTTTATCAGCATAAGGAGACGGCTCAGCATGTGAGGAGTAATTGGGACGATCGTAGTCGATCTCGTCGGACGGTGAGGAAGAGCTGATTGGATGGCAGGTATCATCGGACGGTGGGATTGGCCGACCATAAGTTAAAGCAATGTCGTAACCGCCACCGTATGGGGTGGGATCGTACTCATCGTAATCGTCGACTTGGTCATCCTCTCCTCGCGAGTAGTACGACATTTTTTTTTCTTCACTGGCTTTGTGACTGTCTTCTGAAAGAGTGAGAAACGGGGAACGTGATAAAGACAAGGGTGGAAAAATATCGTTCATATTTGTTTTAATTTCGTCACGAAACGATGTCGTTTACGATGGGAATGCTTGCCAAGTGTAATTGAGCGTGGTGTGGGCCCACAATTACTTAGTTCTATCCTTTAGGTTACCGACACTCAAATATTTTAATTTTTTATAAAAACGAAAAATTGTATATACGAGATTTTTATATTTACTTATGTAATTCAAAAAAATTGGATGGAAATCAACAAATTTATATATATGCTAATAAATAAATAAATAATTGTTAATGATATTAAAAATTAAAATTAAAAAAAATAAATATAAATCAAGATATTTAATCTTATACAAAGAGATATTTATATAGTTATGTTTGTTAAGTTTTGTTTATTATAATATATTTTTATTCAATTTAGATAAATATATTAAATTGATTGGATAAAATTTTAAAAAAATTATTATGCAACGCTACATATATAAGAAATATTATTACAAAATAAATTATTTTAAAAAATACAGTTTATTTATATATAAAAAAAAGATAATAAACAAATTATAGATGAATTAGTAAATATCTTCAAAAATTAAACACACAAAATATATATATATATATATATATATATATATATATATATATATATCATTTAAAAGAGGCTCTCTAAATAAAATAAAAGAGAGAATAAATATTAATCTAAATATAAATATTTATTTTTTGAAAAAAATAATATATAAAGAAGCATTTATTGAAAAAAAATAGGGAAAAAAATGGTCAATATTGTTGGGACTGGCAATCCAGGTTAGCCCGCCTAGCCTATTTCTTTAGGGTC
Organism: Populus tomentosa; assembly: GCA_018804465.1. Classification (NCBI taxonomy): domain Eukaryota; kingdom Viridiplantae; phylum Streptophyta; class Magnoliopsida; order Malpighiales; family Salicaceae; genus Populus; species Populus tomentosa. Next base: position 8,914,052 of record CM032001.1, read on the forward strand.
TACGTGATTGACCCTTATTTTTTCTGCTAAAAAAAAACAAACCAACAACAACACATTGTTTGATTTTCAACAACTGTAGTAGCTGAAAAATCGAGGCTTAAATGTTTTTGCCAAAAACCCGTTTTCAACCCCTTTTTGACTTAAAACACCTATAAAAATATCTTTTGAACCATGATAAATCTATTCATGACCTCAAAAAAACAAAACAAAAACTATCTCAAAAAACAAAATCAACTCAAAACCAAAAATCAACTTAAACTCATATCTATTTTTTTTCATGAACTTTAAAAGTAAAAAAACACATAATAAGAACTTTCCTCTTTAAAAGAAAGAATTAGACCCAAATATTGTTTCTTTTGGTGGCCTAAATCAGTGTAAATGATATATTTCTCTTTTTATCGCTGGAATTCAACGACTTTTCTCTATCTTCTCTCAATCAAGGACTAAAAAATAACAAAAAAGGAATTTTGTACCAAAATTTAATTTGAAAAATATTGAAGCATTGAAATTGTATAATCTATTATATTTTTTAAGTTTAAGGACCAAAGAGCATCTTTTTCGAAACTTATGGCATGTCACTCATGTCTGACGTCTTTTTCATTTAGGTCCCCTTTCTTTCAATCACTTCTTATATGAAAAATCAAAATCAATTGGTTTTTTATTAGGAAAAAATTATTGAAAAAAATATTTGAAAACCAAATTAAAAAAATAAAAAATGTTACATAGCCCATCCACGATAATGTGTGAGAGAATGGATAGTGAAATCACGCATAATGAAAAATTCATGCCTTTTATTTTTATACCTAATTATCTGAAGAGATTTCTTTTATTTTTAAACATAAAGTTTATTTATATAGAAGATATAAAAAACTATAAATGAATTAAGAAAACTCTCATAACAAAAAAAAAATTATATGTCATTTAAAAGCGATTTTTTAAACAAAGCGAAAGAGAGAATGAGTATTAATCTACATTTAAATTAAAAAAAAATAGAGAAACAAGAATATATAAAAGCATTAATTTACAGAAATAATTAGAAAAAAAATAATTTAGAAAAACAATATTCAATCTCATAAGAAATGATATTTACCCGGTTGTGTTTGTTAAATTTATTTATTAAAATAATAGTTTTATTCAATCAAACGATAATAGAAACAAATACACAAATTAAATTGATTAAATAAAATAAAAAGGGAAAAACACTATTTAAAGCTGTACAAATTAGAAATATTATCTGGAAAAATATTTTTAATCAAAAATAAAATTCATCGATACAAAAGATAAAAAAAAAAAAAAACAATTATATGAATCAAAAAACACTTTAAAATTTAAATGCATAGCTAAAAAGAGTATTTGTCATTTATAAGAGGCTCTTGAAATAAAATGAAAGGGAGAAGGAGTATTAATCTACATATAAATAAAAAAAGAGAAAAAAATAATATATAAAAAAATTAATTAAAAAAAGAATAATATAGAAAAAAATATTTAATATCATAAGATGAGACATTTTCTCTATTGTATTTGATGAATTTGTTTACTAAAATAATTTTTTATTCAATTAAACAATAATAGAAATAGAAACATAATAAATCGATTGAATAAAAAAAAACAATATTCAAGGCTGCACATATTAGAAATATTATCTAAAAATAAATTTTTTTATTTTCAAATATAAACTTCATCTATACAAAAGATAAGAAAAAAAATTACTAATGAATCAGAAAAGCTCTTTAAAATTTAAATGCATAACAAGAAAAAATATCAGTCTTTCAAAAAAGGCTTTCTAAAGAAAATGAAAGAGAAAATAAGAATTAATCTACATATAAAAAACATATTTTGAGAAAAACAATATAAAAATGATTAATTGAAAAGAAAAAGAAAAAGTAAATGTCATGCGTTATCGAGCCTGGAAAGCCAAGTCCGCCCGCATGGCCTATTTCATCAGGGCTTGTGCAATTGAACCTTTTTTTTTTTGTATTTAAGATGGATAACATGTCATTTATTTTTTTTTAAAAAAAATAGACGACGTGTTGTCTATTTACCTAAATAGTAACTGAAAAATTGGAGCTTAAGGCTTTTTACCTAAAAACTTGTTTTTCAACTCATTTTGACCCAAAACATCTTAGAAACTGTGATAAACCTATCTATGATCTAAAAAACCAGAAGTTTGGGTCAAAATATCACAAACATGAAGTTTTAAGGGTCAATTAGGATGGAATCAATTAAATCAGGATCTTAATTGAAGAATTAATAAGTTTAGGGACTTAATTAAGCTTTGAATGAGTTTAATTAATGAAACAAAGGGCTTAATTGAAACAATATCAAAGTTCAGGGTCAATTTGGGTCTAAATTGCAAGAAATTAAATTCCAATGACCAAATTAAATAGGCACTGATGCTTCAGGGGAAAATTGAAGAATAATCCTTAGTCCAAAATGACGTAATTTTACATTTCCTGTCTCTTCGTCTTGTTCCTCCAAAAGTAGAGGAGAACCTGCAAAGACAAAAGTGGAAATGCTGCCCAGGTGAAATATAGATCGAATGATCTTCGAGAAAACCCATGTCAATCATGAGAAAAAAATTATGTTTTTTCAATGTGAGATTTGAAACCCATTAATATATATACTCTATGTTCACAAGAAAAAAATTAAGTATATATACTCTATGTTTCCAAGAAAAAACTTATGTTTTTTCAATGTAAGATTAAAAAACTTTTTTTGTTTAAATACTTTAACTTAAAAGCTTAACATAATATCTTTTTAATGTAAGATAAAAAGCTTTTTAAAATATTCTTTTAAACTTTATTATTTACAATATGTATAGCCTATATTTACATGGACTTTTTCTTAATTTTTTAATATAAAATATTAATTTTTTTAATTGATCCGGGTTGACCCATAAAACCTGAGACTCGACCCCTTGGTCGGGTCAACCCCCGAACCGGGTTTAATAACTATCCTCCAACAACATCTGAAGTAGGTAAGTCACTCTTCTTCCCCTACTTGCAAATTTAATTACTCAGCACTATTGCAAGCATGCATGAATAATTCATGCATGCCTGCAACAGTGCCCAACCCGGTCACTAGCTTGAGCCAGTGAATTGGCTGGGTTGGCTGGATCCAACAAAAAAAGAACAGCTAAGGTCGGGATGGGCTGGGTCTCAGGGCGAGCAGGCCCCATTTGTTTTGGGTTGAGGGTGTGTTCTTATGTCTTATCCTTTTTATTTCGCACTTCTTTATTTTGATATTTGGCCAAACGAGTCATTTTTGGATAGCAGAAAATTCCAGAAAATTCCAAGGGTTTTTTTTTATATTTATTTATGGGACTCTCACACTCTTTTTTCATGTTATTTTGTTGGTTTTGTTATATATTCGATTTGTGGACTTTTATTGTAAAATGTGAATCTGATATGCAATACATAAACAAATATTTAGCAATTGAAGACAAAACCAACAATATAGTCTGCTTCAGGTAGGACGCTTAAGGGGTGAAAATGACCATAATACTAGATGAAGACTCCTTAAACTAATTTTTTCCCTTTAAGAATAAGATGCTAGATATTTGTTCTTTTTATATTTTTTAAATAATTTTTTAAAAGGTTACCATGATGTCCGGGTGTGACAATTCCAAAAGATTTTTTGGCCTGCATTTCAAAAATATTTAAAACTTATTTTTGGCAAGAAAATATATTATTTACTTTTACTATAAGTATAAAAAACCTACAAAAGAGTTAATATGCAAAATATTATTAGTGATAATAATTTATTATTATTTACTTTTAATATAAGGATACAAACCTTAAGGAGTTTTATCTGAAATATTATTTGAAATGATATAGTAGCCAATAACACCAAGTTTATATAAAAAGAAGTCTCAATAATACTTGAGTTATATGATACAAGAGTCATGAATATCCTAAATACCAAAGAGAAAAGAGAGAGAATAAAAATAATTGAATCTCTTTGAATTTCTAGCTATGATTTATTTGTTGTGCATAAGTTGTGAACATACTATTTTCTTTAAACATCTTTCAGACCAAGTTCTTGACCTAAGAAACTAGGGTTTGTTCATCATAGCAATCTCATATAGATACATTAATAGAAAATAAAAATACCAACAAATTATAGCAACCACAAATAAAGAAAAACGATATTCCTTACCTCAGGTAAGGTGTACTATGGATGCTAATATATTTCTTTTATACAACTAGTCTCTTTTCTAGAATCTCTAAAGACCAATTAGGGTTTCCGGTAACCATAATACTAAGTGGCGACTCCTTATCCCAATAAAGACTCTTAACTTGTTCGAGAAGGGTCACTGTAGCATCGCGCTCTTGCGAGGATATGACAATCATCATTAATAAAGTTGCCACATAGTAATTGAAGAAAAATAGAAATTCTAAAATAGACATTAGTCTCAGAGATTCAAGTATTGTGATACTTCTACCTAAAAAGTTACCTTTGCTCCATGTTTTCTCTTAAAATTATTCTATGCATGCTAGCTATTAATCTTCTAAACCATTTTCTAGAATTATATTTTTGAAAAAAACATTGGAAACATATTGAGAAATTTGACTAGAAGATTTTATCAGTTTTGACTTTTTAATAAAAAGAAATTTAAGTTAATCCTTAAAAGTAGGACATTTCATCAATTTAGGATTTTAAATGTAGAATCATGATGTTAATCCCTAAAATATGATATTTTATCAATTTTAGACTTGAAAATCTTTTTATGTGAATCCATAAAATAGAAAATTTCATCATTTTAGAATTTTAAAATAGGTAATGGACTTGTAAGGAATGTAAAAAAGCTGGGCTTAAGACCCATTTTTTTAATATGAAAATAATCCTACCATTTATTTGATTATGAAGATTAGTTGAAAATTACTTTTTAAGCACATATTCCTTTCCACAAAAAACTAGTATATTCTCCCATAGAATTTACGCATCCAATCATAAATCAATGATCTCGTACATATATATAAAAAAATCCTCGTATAAAAAATTGAAACTTCCATGTATAAAAAATAAAAACATCCCCATGTAAGATCGATAATGCACCGTAAATCATTCAACACAAATAAATCAATGCAACATATGTTATTTAACATAAATAAGTCAACATGGCCAAAAGATAAATCAATGCATTTGGGTTTGCAATCGGCATTTTAGAGCAACTGAGGTGGCTTGAAAGCTGATGTAACGTCTGGTGACAGTGGTGGTCTGTGTTTGTCACGAGCCGTGAAAGGTAGTTGTTGTTGGCGCATTGTTGCACATGGTAGGAAGGGATGGAGGCGTTCGGACCAGTCCACTGGATATGCCTCTTCTTCTTCTTTTTTCGGTATCGATGGTGTGGTGGGAGATCGAATCAGGCCCTAAAGTTTCAGTCTTTTTTGTTTCTTTATCTTCTTTCTCTCTCTTCATTCTCAACTGATTCTATAAGGTGGTTGCTCGGTGTGGTGGTGACTGGAGAAGGTGTTGTGATGGGTGGAAGCTAGGTTGTCATCATAGTGGCTCCGGTGAAGGAGAGCTAGGCTTTGAAAGAAAAACACTGTTGCTTTAGGATGATTTTCCATTTGGTTTTTTGGCTGGAATTTGGGTTACTTTCAGGTTAATTTTGGGTGTGATGTTGACTATAAAATGGAGGATTGGAGTTGGGGTTTCGAGTGGCTGAAGCTTTAGTTGAAGATGGTTAGGTTTTTGTTTTTTGGAGCTATGGTTGGAGGTTGAAGATGGGTAGACTAGTTTTTTCCCCCCTCTCTATCTCTCTCTTTTTTCTCTCTACAATTTCTTTATGTTTTTTAACTTTCCAAATCTCAATTTTATTTTATTTTTCATTAAATTTCTGTTAATACACTAGGTCGATGATAAGAATGAATCCTTAAACTCAATGACGAAGACGAGGCTTATTCTCCATTAACACACAAGCTGATCATCTTCCATCGACGAGCAAAAATATTAGCACACAACAACTCGCAGGTGCATTTGTTTAACCGATTAATTATTACTTTTCTGTAGTTCAGCAAATTATCTTAAAAAAAAAACTAAATATTTAATCTTTATGTTTTTAAATCCATTTATAACTTATTTTTTTCATCATTTTCGTTGTATTTTCAATTTATTTTGTCAGATTTATTTGTTTTGAGAAATAGATAAAATGGATATATCACATTAAAAGAAGATATTTTTTTCTTCAAGAATACTGCGTATGAATTTGTAGGATTTTTTTGTTGATTCAATTATAAAAGGTATTGAATTCTAGTAAAGTAAAAAAAAAAAAATTAAAAATTTATTTCTTTTTGTCATTGCGTCTGCTTTTAAAGCAATTCATAAAAAATAATTATTTAATAATAAATAAAACTTTATTTGCTATTCATGGACCCATCGTTATTTGTGTTTAAAATGCAATTTTACTTAAAGCAGCTCAATGCTGCTTCTCTTGCGTGGAGAGTGACTCCCTCTCAATAGTTCACTTAAATAAATGAATAGCAGAGAAATATCTTTACTATTCATGTGAATAATGAAAAATATTTTTATTATTTTGGTTGGACTGCATCCAGTCTAAAATTAAATGCATTGAACCGTATCCAATCTTGTAAAATAAAAAAATTAAATTAAATTATTTATTTTTAATTGTGTTTTATTCAAAAAAACTAGTATTTAACATTATTCAATGACACTACATAAATTAGATAGAAATCGCTTGATGATGTAGCATTTGCAGAATTTGATTGTCATCCTAATTTTGTTCATGTTTATATTTTATCTGATGTTGTTTTACGTTTAAAAAACCAAAAAAACTGTAGTCCTTATTGGATGTATTTCATATGTAATGAAATTGTAGATAGTTTAATGGAACAATAAAAAATATTTTATATAAAGTATTATTTAATTCATTATGTAACAAAAGTAGTTAAATATACAATATTTAAATTAAAAATCATCAATATATATATATATATGTATTAAAATTATTTTATAACCTCAATTTAAAAAATATTCTTAACCAAATATATTAAATTAATTTTTTGTTCAACTTCAATTTCAACCACAATTTTAACCAAATATATATTAATACTAAACCAAATTACAACCTCAAAAGCTACAGCAATACCAAACATATTAATTAGTAACAATTATTTTTTAATATATTTTTATTTTAAAATATATTAAAATAATAATTTTTATTTTTTAAATTATTTTTATATCAATATATTAAAATAATATACAAATATATATAAAAAATTTAAAATAAAAAAAAATTAATTTGTTTTTTAAAAATAGTCTTAACCACGTTTTCAAATGCTAGAAGTACAGAGAGGAAGGCCGTGGATGCTATAATTAACTCTTGTTTGTGGGAGAACGCAATTAATTAACTCTTGTTTAATTTTCCCATTCGATTAAGCAATAACAAATTATTTAGCTATTTTAATCATTATTTACTTCCAATTAAACAACATTAGCATTTTATAATAATCACAATTAATCTAAATTATAAACAGACAAGACAAAAGCAACGAACATTCCATAGTTAACAACCAAACAATACTAAAAAAAAAACCCAGTAAAGCAAACAAACAAATCCCATGATTTTTTCAAATCGATCTCAGTGTCATTTCACATTTTATTGGATTAATCAATGGCGATGACGGTGGCAGAAGACGGTCGTCAGACTTTATGACGGTGCAGGAAGCAATAGATGCGGTGCCACTCCGCAACACGGTGTGCCACCTGGGGTTTGCTGGCAACCCGTGTGCGTGCCAAGACCAAGAATCTCATAACTCTTGCAGGTTTGAGACCAGAAGTTACTAGCTTGACTTGGAACAACTCTTCTACCAAAATTGATCATCACCAGGTGCACTGATTTTCTGTGTTTTCTAACTTGCTCATCTGGGTTTTTGACACGTGTTTTTGAGGTCTTTGAAGTTGCATTTTTGTACTGCAGGCTTCGAGGGTCATTGAGACTGGGAACTTTAGGTGTGGGACTGTGATTGTGGAAGGAGAGGATTTTATTACTGAGACAATCACTTTTGAGAAATTTTCTCCTGAGGTAATGTACTAATCTTTATGCTTAATGTAGGCTCTCCCTTTTCTCCTGTTGTCAATTTTGTGGTGGCTTCTCGTGATGGAATAAGATTTTTGGATTTTTATTGTGTTTGAGGTTTTGGGACCTTTTGTTTTTATACCAGTATTCATTGGTGTGATGAGTAATTGCGATTTTTGTTAATTGTTCATTTGGTTTATTGAAAAATTGATTTTTTTTTTCTATGCATACTTTGAAATTAAGTCTTAGTTGCGTGAACAATGGAGGTGATTACATTACTTGATATCTGTTTTCTTTTAGCCATTGGTTGTGTCAAAATGTATGATTCGAGGTGTCACCTACATTGTTCATAGTGAACCATCTTGAATTGTTTAATAAATTATTTGAAGCTGTCAAATAATTGATCGGTGTTTTTTATCTACTTTTACCCCAGGTTCAGGTCAGGCTGTGGCAATTAGAGTGACAGCTGATTGGTATGCATTCTATAATTGCCTGTTCATTGGGTGGCAGGTAAATTAACTGTCTCATTTGGTTGGTTTCATGGATCATTTACTAATCATTCATATTTTCTGATGACATTGATTATTTAAGAACTCCATATACTTGTCAAACTTGTTAATTTTATGGTTGCTAAAAACAGTGACATTGAGTAATTCTCTCTCTTAGTGAACTGCCAATTATAATACTACATCATTATTCAAACTTGCTCGTGCAGCAGTTTACTAATCATTGATAAATTGCGGGCCTGATATTCTACCTATGTTGTAAGTGGACGAACATCATGAATTGGTTTGAAACAATCAAGAATGAGCTTGTTCCTTTAAGTGGGAAGTAGGTAATCATTTGAAAATAAATGAGTTAGTTGTTTGATTATTTCTCTAGGGTTCTGGTGCCTGAGGCTAACATTGTCTGAGTCAATCACGTGCTTTGGTACCCTGCCAATGTATTATTGGAGTTCTGAACTATATGAGGAGGTATCATATGGACACAAACCTGAAATCATGTGCACGTGTATTTCCTTATTTTAGGATACTCTTTATTTGCATTATGGGAAGCAGTATTTGAAAGATTGCTACATTGAAGGCTATGTGGACTTTATTTTTGGGAATAGCACCACTCTATTGGAACATTGTCATATCCAATGCAAATCAGCAGGTCTTTTAATTGCTCAAAGCATAAAATCTTCCCAGGAGTCAACTGGTTATGTCTTTCCGAGGTGGGTCTTTATTGGCTTTCACCTTTCTTTTCTATTGTTCCTGCCTCCTGTAAGTTCCTAGTCAAGGTTTTTGCAATTTTAGCATCTTTCTTCTGGAGAAGTTGGGAAGAATTGTACTGACTCAATAAAATTCGTAAGCTGTCTGATAGGTTTATCAATGTCAGCCAACATGAACTCTTGTGCGATGAAAATGTCCTGGCATTTTAAACTCTATCGACCACATAAACTCTGTATAGATCCTTAAAGTTTTACATATCTGCTCCCTAGCCCGAACAAAGTAGTTTTGGTGCACTATTGGCATCGAGGCTACAGTATTTATTTCTATAGGTATTAAGATTTCTATTGTTTGGTGATAGAAATGGGAAATGCATGTCTTATACAGAGCTGAATCATGACCCTTGACTTTTAGAGCGGACTTGAACAGATTGGTTGGAAATTAAATTGTTGATTCCTGTATGTTTACAGAATTGTACAAGGAACCTCTTGAGGAAATTTTTAATATCCTTCTTACAACATTTTGAAGTGTTCAGATTTGACTTTAAAATCTCCTCATTTTGACATCTATTAGAATATCCAGGAACCTATGGTTGAGAATTGTCAGATTTCCGATGTAGGCTTATTGTTTCAGAGAGAAAATTAGTGTCATTCTTCTCTACTACTTCTTCCAACAACCACTTATCAATTCCTTTGTAACTTTGGTTGGATGTAATGAAATGTAATCTAATGCAGTAGGTTAAGGATCCGTGCTTATTTTTCTTCCATAGCATTGCCTATTTCTTTTCTTCTTTTCTTTTTCTTTTTTTCTAGCAAGCATTTCATTATTGTTCTTCATTCTTGTTTCAACTTTGATTATATAGCTTGTGATAGATTACATCATGTAGACTAGAAGTTACATGGTTGTGCTCTGCAGTTAGCATTAATGGTTTTGGTATGTTCCTAGAGTTATGTTGGGCAGTAGGGCCTCAAATTAAATCTAAAATTATGTAACTTTCACTACTTCTATCTGGTGTTTCTATGAGTCCAAGTTTCTGACATGTCCATGTTTATTTAAGAGATTTTCCTTTGTTTCTGACAACCCACACTGGTATTTTTATCCAGATATTTGACTTGAAGTCGTAGACTATGTAATTTATTGCGGAAGAACAATTCTACAGTTATTTAACCTGTTATTCTCATTAAAGCTGGTTGTAGATGAGATATGAAATGCAAAATCAGAGTACTCTGTTTTTTCATCTCTTTCTTCGATCACTCAGAATTTTTTATTTTCTGCCTGTGAGCTTTGTGTCTCAGAGATCTGGTTTTAATAGCTCTCTTGAGTTGTCATCTTATATGAAATAATAGTCCTTGTATCTTTTTCCAATAGCAATACCATCACCATTGATACATTATTCTTGCAGGGTTGTCTGGCTAGGAGATCCTATCTTAGTTCTCTTGGCATTCGTTCTTGTGATGGTTTGGTCTGCTCTAATTAATTATCGCATCCATGCAGATATGTGATTACTGGCAATAGAGGGACTTCATCTATGTGCCTTGAACGTCCATGGGGACTCTTTGGAAGAATCATTGTAGCAGACATGTAGGATGGAATAACTTGGGTAAAGCGGAGAATGAGAGCAATGCAACTTGCATTCAAGGATACATGTATTTTGGTTAAAATCATCATGCATGCTTTGACTTTGGCGAACTGCTATAAATATGAAATTTGACAAATAACGTTAAATGAATCTTCCCCTTAATGAACCATCTCGTGGTAATTAATCTTATCCCCCCACTAAATCTCTGCCCCACAAAAAATAAAAAGAAGAGAGAAAAATAAAGCCCTCTTTGAGGTTCATACCTGCTTTCAGTTCAGTTCTGCCATCTTTTGATTGGCACATGTTTTTGCAATATGTCCCGCTTTAGCTGAAATTACAGCTGCTTTGAGTAATGTGGTTGCCCATCAAAATGAGTGACATGGTCAAGAACACTGATAAAGAAGAAGCAGATCATATTTCTGATGCATTGTTTCTTTGTCCCAGATCCAGAAAGGTACCTTGGCTATTGTGCCAACGAAGGGCCTTGAGGATACCATAATCTGCTTAGAAACTACAAGCTTCAGTAAAAAAGCATGAGCAAACAGTGGAGAATGAAGCAAGCTCCCAGCAGATAATGAAAGAATGGAAGTGAAAAACTATGTAATCATTGTTGCCCGCGGTGCAATGCTTTTCTGATCGTCTTAAGATTCATTAACTTGAGTAAAATTCAAGAGACAAACACAAGATCGTCTTAGAATCTCGTGTTGGACTGGATATGTGGGCAATCGTGGGGAGCCATGCTATAACCAGCAACTCCCAAGTCTCAAACCACAGGGTTCCATGATTCTCAAGAAAGAAAAATAAAAAAAAGAGTTCAAAATTACCGGGTAAGGAGAATTCACAGGTACCCTAAAACCCTTAATAATTCACAACCACCAGAAAGCAAAAAGGGCAAAGACAGAGGGGGTCCACATGTCATGACCGAAAGGCATGAGCCTACGTTTCTAATCTCCAAGAACTTGCGTAGTGAAGAACTGGACAAGGTGAAGAAACCCAATACGATAGGCTTTCCTTTCCCTTCTAAGGACAAAAACAATCGTAGCTGAAAGGAGTTAAAAAACCCAATAAGACAGGCTTTCCTTCCCTTCTGAAGACAAAAACAATAGTAGCTGAAAGGAAATGAGCGAAATTGCAGCAAGGTCCTTTGTCCCCTGCCAGCACCAGGTGCTTGTTGGACATTTTAGCTCAAGGAAATGGAAAGAGAAGCTGAAGAGGCATGAGCGGAAAGGCCATGCACTGCCTGAACCAAAATCAAAGCAGCCTTTGATCAAGAATCAGATGGCAATGAATTCTGCCACCTACTCTTCAAGAATGACTACTGATATCCCTCTCTATGAGGCTCCAGGGGTACCCCCAATTTTCCTCTTCTCTTCTCTCTCTTTCTCTATCTATGTGATGTGACACATGGCTGGTTTCTATTTCCTTGCAGGCTTCCTTTGATGGATATTTGGAGGATAAGCCTAGAGTTTTCAACGCCATATTTCCTGACAAAAGGAGGAGCCAACAACTTAATGAGGTTTTTGTTAAATCTTTTGTGCAATTTCCTTTTCTTTACCCTCGTTTTCCTTTGATCTTTCGAAAATTGAGTTCACTGTGTTGATTACTGAAATGATTTAGAATCTGCCTCACCATTGACTCAAATTGTTAAGGGCCATCTATTTACTTGACATATAAAGCCTCGTATGGTTAATAAAAAAAATCTATGCTTTGAGTGACCTTCTGATTGCATGTGTAGTCAAGAATTAAATGACCTCTGTCTTCTTTGCTGCTGTTTTCCATCAATTCTTTTTCATGTCGTTGTCAAATCACCGGCCAGTCAAATGGTATGCAGTGTTTTCTCATTCCATAGAATGATCACTGTTTATCTAAGTTGTCCAATTGATTGTTATTTGTGGGATCCCAACTTTCTTCTCCATGAGCAGCTTTACATGATTCTCATTTGTTGATTGGAAATTACTGCTATTTTCTCTGGTGACGATGGCATCCACTAATCAACGGTTCTCGTTTCACCAAGGAACTTCTGCAGGTACGATATGGGTGACTGGCACTCACCATCTTTCACAAGTGTAATTGTATTTAAAAGAAAACTGTACAAAATACTAGTGGCATACTTCAAGAAGCACAAAGGTTCGTTGCCCAAATTTAAATGACCCTAGGCAAAGAAAACAAAGCAAAAGCTAAAGAAAACTCGAAAGTCCGAAAAATAGACAGTCAAACCAACAACATGGTATCCAGTCAACTGGTTTTTGGAAAATTTAGAATCGGACAACCAGTTATTCAAACAGAAATCTAGAAATCAGTCGACTGTTTACTGGAAAACCTAGAATCAATCAACCAGGTAGGCAACAACAGCAGGCCTGGAAAGCAGAACTTGAATAATAGTAGAAGCAAAAGATCTTGTGACATTGGAAGACGCCAAATGGACCTGAGATCAAGAGGAATTTGATACCAAGGCTCTAACTCCACCGAACAGGACTAGACAAGCTTGAAAATAGTGTAAGGTCAATAAAACTGGTGGAAGACTCAGTTATTCCTCTCATGCCAGATGAAGTAAACCGTGGCTGAGAGGACTAATCGAGTAAGCAGATGCATTTACCTTGTCTTCTTCCTGAAGTGTAAGGATGCCCATTTAAGTAAATGTCGCCATGTCTTAGTAGGCTAGTCCTGAAGGGTCATGTTCTTAATAGTACCCCCAAATTGAAGCGGAGAAAAGGCATTGGAAGAACAAATGGTTATATGTCTCAACATGCAACCCATAAAGCATACATACCGAAAAGGTGATGATCTGATAAGCATGAAGTCTATCTATGGTGTGTAGACGACCCAAAGTGGCAATTCATAGGATAAATGAGTGTCTTAGGAAGTGTCCTAAAAACCAGAGGAGGTGATGCATAGGGTTTGTGGGCCTTAAGTCTTAAAGAAACTGTTATGTGGAGTCGATAGTAAACTTCCCTGACGAATGACCGTTCTAGACACGGTGATCTGGTAAGACAATCCTGGGGTGAGAATGAATTGAGTTCCAAATAGGTTGCAACTCCTGATTACTTGGGGAAAAAGCCCAAATACCCTCCACAATGATATCTGAAATATTGACATTCCAGGGAAGCCTAATAGAGGATAGCACCTTGAAAGACAATAGGTCATAAAATCGTTGCCCATCTGACAACCAATCTCTGACCATAGAGAAGTAGTAGTCGCATCACCAATGCATGAAATAAACATCTCTCCACACCATTCTCTGCTGAGAAGAGTCTTCCCCTAGGACTAAGAAGATACTAAAAGAGACCTGACATGCCAGAAAGATCTATCCATGAGCAGTACACTATGCACCCATCCTGACCAAATTGAAGATCCATCTAAAAAGAGTATCAAAAAATGATTGAGAATAACTATTTTGTTCCAAGTCTTAACCCTCTTAATTTTCAAACCACTTTCCTTAAGAGGATAACAGGTAGAAGCCCAAGCTATCTTTGCCCCTGAATGGGAGAGCGAACAATCCTTCCAGAGAAAAGCAACTAAGATACTCTCAATCCTCCTAATGATGGAACAAGGTAAAATGAACATAGATGACCAATAAACTTGGATGGAAAAAAGAATATATTTAACAAGTTGGAGACGCCCATAAATGAGAGAAGCTGAAGTCCACAACTTAACCAGCCACAAGTAGAAAGGTGGGAAAAGGGTCGAAGTTGACCAGCATTAAGTCAGAGAAGGCAAGATAAGAGAACTTGTAGTAAAAAGAAAAAAAATAGAGCATGTGTTATTGTGGCTTTTTCCAAAATTTTAACTCGCATAAATGTCTCTAAAAGAATACAGCACTGTAGTGCAGTTATGGATGCTAGGCCATGTTAAATGCATGATAGAAGGCCGGCAGCTCAGGCAAGGAAAAGCATTATGGTTCCTCTCATGACCTTGGCTGAAGGCCACCGAATTCTTTAAATCTAAAGCATGAGAAAGTAACTGAAACAGCTAAAGGTGTTAGGTATTTGGTTGAGACCTTCAGACACATGGCCCAGAGGAATGACGAGATTGTTAGAGTAACCCCATTAATTTGAGCAAAAAAAATCAAGTTCCCTTATGGCACTCACCAAAGACTCTGGGATGCCTTTGTTAATAATAAAAAAAATTCCCCCAATCATGTACTGAGAAGAGACCTTCAATGCAGCTGGTGTGCTAAAGGAGCTCTCCAATCAGCTTCCAAGAAACTAAGAGCCTCGATGTCAATACAATAATGAACTGATCGACCATATAATTGGATCTGAGTCCTCCAAGTCAAACCAAGAAGCTCCAAGAACTCTGCCACTGAGACTTGGTGTGCAAGAAATGCTGATTAATGAAATCCCAGTAATGATCATCCAATCCGGTGGCATAAACCAACCTTACCAGTAGCAAGATGGACAGAATTAATATAGGCAAAGTATTTCTCAGTCACAGCAGCCATGAGTTGAGAGCTCGAGCGGAAAGATGGAACAGCTCAATGTCTGAAATGATCAAAGAAGCCAGCAACATGAGTTGAGAAATGCTGATAGATGAAATCCCAGTAATGATCATCCAATCAGGTGGCATAAACCCAACCTCACGAGTACCAATATGGACAGAATTAGTATAGGCAAAGTATTTCTCAGTCACAGCAGCCATGAGTTGAGAGCTCAAGCGGAAAGATGGAACAGCTCAATGTCTGAAATGATCAAAGAAGCCAGCAACATCAATCACATGCAGACAATAGGCTGCATAATCCTCATGGTAGTTCCTGTAAGCTGTATGCCAGTTACAGCCACTCACAAAGTTTGTTGCACATGCTTGCTGCCAAAAAAAATAAAAAATGTAAGCAAAACAAATGAACTAGAAAACAAATTTTGCTGTTGAAGTTTCCTATATACGAAAAGGTCAAGGCAAATGGAAATTGATTAAATAGAAGACAAGGAATAACTATGCGCCCTATCATTCAATTTGATTACACTACATTCTTAATCAGTTAAGCATGTTTTATCTTTCATTCCCTGACATCATGCCAAACATGCCCTTAGTGTATCATGCATAAATGTGCAGGTGAGCTAGTTAGGTCAATGCAGGCCCAAATTGACACACCTTAAAGGTTGCTTGCAATATAAGTTCTAGTTTCTATAAATGCAATATTTTGACTTTTTTGTACTTACCATCATAGAAATATGCATTTCATCTATAATCCTCTGTGCTATTGTCTTTCAGGCATAGGGGAGCAGAATCCTCTGTAATATATGTGTGTTTAATGTTTCCAGGAAGAATGGAGAATTCAGATGTTGCCCATAAATTTCTTGTTCCTCACTGTCTGGCCAGTAGTTGAGATGCGATTGAGATGTAAATCAGGAGGGAGAGATTACCCACCTGGAGTTCCTGAAGGGATCACGAAGGTTCTCGAGCTTGATGTTGTAAGCTTTAAAGATATTCAAGCAGTCATCAATGAAATTTCAGAATTACTTTTTTATATATATGCTCATGTCACCTCTATATGGAAGTACTCTCTTGCAGATCAGGTGGAAGCTTCAAGGACTTGATAATATTTTTCAACCATCTCAATTTTCTCTTGGTGTAAAAGGAGCATTATATCCTGATAGACAGGGAGTTCGAACAAGGCTCAAAGGTCAACTAGAGATGAATATAAGCTTCGTTCTTCCTCCTGTGCTTGCTATGGTTCCTGAAAATGTCCGCCAGCCTGTTGCAGAGTCGGTTAGGCCATAATAATCTCCTTAAACTGATGATATTCTTTGACAATGGTTTAGCAGAAAACTAACAATATACTATCTGTGCATGCATGACTGTTTGTGTATTTTTGCCCTAATCAACCTGTTTAAATTATATGTTCCAAGAACAGGTATTAAGGGGATTGGTGGAGAACATGAAGCTTAGAGTTAATAGTAGCTTGCTTGCCGATTATAGCAAATTCAAGCAGGAGACACCTAAGAATCGGGTTTGATAGATTGAAACCTTTTGAACTTACGGATCAATATAAAAGTTGCATCTTGCGAAGCTCATTCATTCGAAGGTCAAAGCAAATGGAAAAGAAAGGCCAGATGGAGGACAACTGACTGAGTTGTAGAACTTTTTTTTTATCCGGATAGCACATGTTGTTTCTACTTTTGTCAATGTTGGAGTTGAAACCAGAATTGACTGGAGACATGAATATGATGAGGGGAATAACTGTAGTTTGACATGATGTTAGCAACATTGATTTATTTTGTTTCTTTTTTTATGAATGATAATGTAATTCTGAGGAGAAACATCTAAATTTAACCTTGGCAGGCACTGCATGATACTGTGTCGCTAAAATAATCTGTGAAATATGATAGGATTACGAACTCCCATTTTTGTTGTTGTGCAGAACTGGATGTTCTGGCCAGAAAATGAAAGATATCAAAATGAGTTTATGTGAAAATATATGATTTCTGGAGATGCGGGATCGAACCGTCGCACCCTACCATTCAAGCTACATCCCCATTTGTTGAAAGAACCTATTTTGTTCGGATTTTACTTCATTCAAGCAAGATATGAACAAAATCCTATTCAAGTACCATAGTGTATAATGAACAAAATTTAATTAGTACAACATGGTGCTTGATCTTGTCGATGTGGCATGTTCTCTTTGATAAGTTTGTTTCTGATTGAGCAATTGCTCCTGTAAATAGCCTTCGCTGAGCCCTTGGTGAATGGTGAATGGCAACGTTTTTGACTCTGAGAATTCTATGATTTACCCAACCAGATTTCAATCCTATCTTTTAGATGATGAATCTGAATGCATGAAAGTAATGATTGGATCCTAAAAACAAAAGAAAGAGTTCCACCAGGCAGGGCAACTTTTTCCTCAAGTATCTGAGACACCATGCTCTTCCAACCAACAACAGCGGCGGTAGTACACAAAGCTTACCCAGCAATTCCACTGAGAACATCACCATTCTCATCAGTAGCCTATAGTGGATATCTGACTCTTGTCACCCCATTCAGCAAACAATGTAAAGGAAAATGCCTTCAAAGAATCTAGGTGAGCAGCATTGTGAAAGAAACGTCGCCTTTTCCTTTTCAACTCATCATCAGCCTTGCAAACAACTTTCTTTCAGCTTCAACCAATTCTTCAACCTCCCCTTTGTAATTAAATCCCTCCCACGATCATCAAAGCCAGATTCCAAAAACAATAATGTTGTTATCTGATGAGTCCTTGTACGAGAGAGCAGATTTAATTAAGAGAGAACTAAAACATTCCAGTCAAGCAGGACTTCGTGATGCAGCTTATCAATTAATTTCTTCAAATATCTGTTTTGCATTTATGTTTACCAATAATCAGAGCAAGAACATGAACCATGCTTGAAACAATGAAAACGATTCCGATCCCTAATTACAATTTCTCGGTTGTATATCTTAGAAACAATTTTAATAGCAGAATGACAATCTTGGCATATGCGTAGATTCTTGAATATATAAAGAGGTGCACCAGGTTTTGTGCTTATAAGCCCAAAACAGACTGCCAGCTTTTCGCTGTGCAAGAACAATGCCAGCTCTTTCTCCTCCATCTCCTCACTGCTACCCTCCCTGCCATCAGAACCTGGAAAAACTTGGTTAGTAGTATTGGGTACATAACCAGCCAATCTCAACCTTTGAATCATATTATTCAATGCATGATAAATTTCCTTTGTCAGTGGGTGTGACTTATCCCCTGCACTGAATTGATGAATATTGCCACCAACATAAATAGAACTCACTCCAGGGACCTTTCTAATACCCTTACTCTTAAGGATTTGTCTGAGTGAATTAGCCTTGTCTTGCCTTCCTTCTAAAACATACATGTTCGAAAGCAATACATGATATTCTGTATTATGCCGGTCCATCTGAATCAGTTCTTGCAGAATTCGCTCACCAAGCTGTAACTTTCCATGGGCATTGCAAGAACCCAAAAGGGATCCTAGAACAACCTCATTTGGACACATTGGCATCTTCTTTATCAACATCACAGCTTCTTCTAAATGACCGGCCCGGCCTAGAAGATCCACCATACAAGCATAGTGTTCAATCTTAGGTGTTGTTCCATATTCTGATTCCAGACTACGAAAATAATGGTAGCCTTGATCAACTAAACCTGAGTGGCTGCAAGCACTTAAGACAGCCATAAAAGTTAGATCATCTGGCTTAGCTTCTTCAATCATTTTTGGGAATATATCCAACACAAGTTTACCCCTTCCATGCATCGCTAGCCCACCAAGCATTGCATTCCACGCCACCACATTCCTTTTTGGTAGGTACTTGAAGACTTTGAATGCCATATCTATCGGGCCACATTTTGCATACATGTCCACCAGAGCTGTACCCACCATGATATGCATCTCCCTTCCCATTCCCTTCAAAGCATAAACATGAACCCACCTCCCCATCAAGACATCCCCTGATTGTGCACACGCAGATAAAATTGAAGAAAGTGTAACAAAATTCAACCCTAACCTGAACCTCAAAACCATTTCATCCAATAGTAAAAACCCTTCTCTAGAAAACCCATTTCCCACATAACCTGCAATCATTATAGTCCAACCAACCTCATTCCTCTCCGGCATCTCATCAAACACCACTCTCCCATTCTCTACCCCTTCCCATTTCACCACTCCCTCCAACAGTGTACTCCACGAAATCACATTCCGCTCATTCATTTCACAAAAAATTCTCCTCACCTCCTCAACTAACCCACACTTCACATACATGTTCATTACCGCATTACACACCTTAACCCCAAAGCCCAAACCCATCTTCACAAGACACCCATGCGCTTGCCTCCCCATCCCTGAATCCTCCACACGCGTGCACAATACAAACACAGAAATCATGGCAACATCATCAAGAACAACACCCTCCTTCCTCATTTCTTTGAAGAAACAAAACCCTTCAGAAGGTTTGGTTCCGTGTTGAACAAGGGAGGTTAACAGGGTAGTCCAATCTGTAACGTCTTTATGTGAGCGGGGGATTTGGTAGAATAGGTGGCGTGCAGAGTATGTAACGCCGCAGGAGGCATACAAGTGGTGGAGGGCGTTGAGGAGGAAAGTGTTGGGGGATGTGGAAGCAAGTCCGGAGGTTAGGATAACGGCGTGGAGTTTTTTGCCAGTGGAAAGAGAGGAGTTGCGGGCGCAAGAGCGGAGGAGAGAGCGGAAGTGGGCAGGGAGGGGTTGGAGAGTGGTGAAGTTGATAGTTGAACATTTCATATGAATTGGGTTTTGGACAAGAATGTGATTTGATTATTCTGAGGATTTTCTAAGCTACCAAACCAAACAGATGGGTCTCCTTCCTTCCTTCTTACCTGTGCAGAGAAAGACATTGATAGCCATTTTGCCGCCTCTTCTTCCTTTGTTTCTTGAGAAAACCGTAGCCGTTGACGAATTGCCTCGTTTTCCTTTAATGCAAGTATCAGGGATCAGACTGTTGGGCTCGGCCCAGCATTAGTTCCTTCAGATTTTACCTGCCAGAAGATGAAGATATATATATATATTAGAATTATAGTAAAAAAATTAAAATTAGATTTTTTTTTCAAACATAATATATTTTTATCTATAAAATTAAAAAATTATTTTTCAATTTTTTCAAATTTACATTGAGTTTAAATAACATATTTTAGAGGTTTTCTCTTAGTTTTTTTTTTTTTACAAGTTTTCTTACCGTTTTTAAATGAAAAAAGATGTCAATAATATAATTTTTTTATTTTATATACAATAACTTTATAGCAATGTAGAAAAAAATATTTTTTATATTTTCAAATTTAATTAGTGTCATAGATTTAATTTTTATTATAAATTTAATATAGATAATATTTTTAATTAACAATATAATTTTTCCATGATAGATTTTAATTTTAATTTGAATTAAAAAATAAAATAAATAATTTATAATTAAATTACCAAGAATAAAATATATAAAGATTGACTAATGGTTCGATTTTTTTTTTATAATTTTATGGTTGAAAACATTCGCCTTCGTTTTCAATAAAAGAATACATTTATTTATTGGAAAAAAAACTGAAAATAAAAAGGAAAAATAATATTCTCAATAAACAGGTCCATAATACTTTCAAATCTAATGGGCAGATCGTCTACACCCATTAAAATATTATTAGATTTAGTTAAACATACGAACAAGATCCGTTGCATTCAAATTTAATGCTAAAATTGTCATCGGTATTTATTTGCCCACACTAGCGTCTTTCCACACGTGTCCCTGCCTCTGGGTTCCAGGTGCACGGCTCTTTTTATAAACTCTGATATGGTAATGTCCGAGGATATCATTGTTTCCCTCTTAATCAATAATAACATTTTTTTTCTTTTATTTTTAACATTAAATTTATTAGAAATTAATTTTTATTTATTTATTTTGATTTCTTTTCACATGTTTGTTCATTGGAACAATATCATATATATTTTTTTCAACTTTTTCTTTGCTTTTATTTTTATTTTTATTTTTTAATGTTAGGTTTATTATGAATTGAGTTTTGTTATTTATTTTGTTTTTTTTCATACATGGTTATTGTGGTCTAAAAAAATACTGATTGGTGCTCAGTTTTACTATTGTTTTTTTTTTTTTTATCATATTGTTAAATAAAAGATGGTTCCAAAGATAAAAACATAATTACTATAAATTAAGTTTCATATTTTATTTTATTTTTTATTAGGTTATTGTGGTCCCTGAAGAAAATATTGGTATTATTTCAGTATTCAGTTTCGCAAGCGTTTATTTTTTATCATATAATTAAATAAAAATATTTTTTTTAAAAAAATATTAAACTCAATAGAGTTTATAACTCAAGTTGTGAGTTTAATAAATTAATTTAAATTGACTCAAATTGATCTTAATCTAATTAATCATCGTCTTAATATTTTTTATTAAAAATATTTTTAAAATCAAATAATATATTTACTAGTTCTCGAGTTTTCTTTAACCTATTATGTCAACAAAATTATGCTAGAACAGCTCCTATAATTTCAAGCAAGAGCTACGTATGGAAGAAATGAAGAGGCTTTAAATTTAACCAGTTGAGTTTAATGACTTTTTCAAAGAATTTTCCTTGAACTAGGAGGAATTATCTAGTACCTACTATTTTTCTTGATAAAATTAAGGTCCCAGCCAGAACTTCCATTTTCACTTTCATGAACTAGGAGGGCTACCATCTTAGGGAACTGACTTGGAGTCAAGCATGTATCGTATAAATTCTCAGCAGTAAGGCAACAACTCCTAGCCTGTCACCAAGAAAGCAGAATGCAGCATGTATTTGCAGCAGCAATCTTTGGTAAATTCTCCGATTACTTTGGGATGGATACTAGTTTCGCTTTTTCTTCGCGATGAGAGCAAACTTTTCTGTTCCCAGTCAGCTATGTAAATTCCTGAATTAATCTCATGTCCAAAAAGAATACCGTAATGGGAAGGAGATGCCATGAGTTCATCAAAATTCACTCCATATAATTAAAATGGATAAAAAGTACACGACTATATGTAAATCAAACACTTCACTCATATCAGCAATTGATTGCAAAATCACACACAACCGAATTCAAAAGAAGGAAAAACAAAAAATCAAGTCATGTCTTGATAAAACACGCAGGTCGGAAACAAGGGATATCTTGGCTATTTGAGTTTGAAGTACAAGATCAAGCCGATGACAACCACAAGGACAGCAACAATGGCACCAATAATCCACTTGTTCTTGTTGATCCTCCTTGACATGGCAGTCAGCACTCTCTTACTCTTACCGATGTTGTCGTCCACTCCATGAAGCTGAAAATATTTGAAGAACCATAAAGTAAGAACAGGGCATATGGCGTTACTAGTTCCAAATCCCAATTCCATTACTTCCCAGACTCAGTGAAACCCTTTACAGTAAAGCACTGATTAAGATCAAAAGGAAACTGTGGTATGCTACCAAGGGCTGCCTTGCTATTAATGCATCAGAATTTAGAGTCAGTCAAACTATAACTGTCATTCGACACGTTCAAATATCACTAGTAAATAAAGAAAAAAACAGACTGATTTAAACAATGTTCAGAGACGGCAGCTTGATGCAAATGAAATCAATACCGTGTTATGGGCATGCAAGAGAGACTGTCGCTGTTGATGCAAATCTTGAAGAATAGACACACCAAGTTCCTCGGTTTCAAGCATAGTTCTTCTACTATCCTTGATTCTGTCACCGGACTGATTTAGCCTTTCTGTTGTCATCATCAATCTTGATCTTTGATCTGCTGAGGCCTATTCCAGTTGCCCAAACCACAATTGTCAAAATGTATATTCAACACTAAGAACAAGAAAGAGACTCGGAATTGCATTGCAGATTTTATGAGAAGTAGCCACAAAACTACGCGAAATGTTTGCTCACAACAGGCTATTCATTTATTCATCAAAATATACACCCAGATTGCTTTTGAGTTTTGATGCTGCACCAAAATACAGATTACTACTACTATTATTATTATAGCGTGTAGCTGGAATTAGAATTGCAGCACACACCACAAAGACAAACAGCCTATATATATATATATATATATATATATATATATATAACAATAATGAAAATCATAATCCTACATAAAATCTAACAAAACAAATGCGTAAAAGTTCAAAACAACCCAGAGAGAGAGTGACATACCGTCAAGGAATTAGCCATTCCAGCTTCCAAGAGCTCATCGCGAGCAGCTGCATTGAGATTACCAGAACCAATTCTTTTAACCTCACTTTTCAGATTGTTCAAATCTGATTTATACTCCCTCAGCTTAGCCAGAAGAACTGCCTTCACATTCGGCTGCAAATTTCTCGCTTCCATATCCATTTTCCGAATCTGCAAAATCAAATTTTTTAAGAAATAAATAAAGAACAATACATAAATTCCTGGGTGGGGGGAATCAGGATTAGGAGTTTTTTAAAAGGTACCAAAGATTCAGCATCCTCTAATCCAGCTCTTATTTCAGATATCTTTTGTTTCTTTTGCTCTGTGCAAATAAATATATATTCCACGAAATCAAAATTAAAATCAAAATCAAAAGAAAATGAAAATGAATAATTGAGAACACGTACGTACCTCTATCAAGAGCAAGAGCAGCGGTGCATTTTCTGGATAAATTAGCAGAGAGCTCGCAGTATTGACTCTCGTATCCTTCAAATATTTCGCTCATCTTTTCCAATTTTTCACCTCTCTATCTATCAAAACCCAGTTCCTCAGTTCAATCAATCAATCAATCACGATCAGAAATCCAACTACCTGGTATGATCGGAGAAACTGATCGGATTCTGGTAACCGGAGCTTCTCGAATCGGCGTTGGTGATGGTTATTTCAAACGACAATGCACGTTTGCTTGGGACAGGACACGAATGAGTATAGTGGGAGGAGAGGCTGATGATATGTCACGTGTCGGTTTGTGCGGTCGTGTAACTCATGTTTGTTGTGTTGTCTTCGGTATGTGCGCCATCTGGTGAGATTAGTTTTCTCTCCTGTAAGAACCGGGGAATATCCGGTTTAAATTTTGTAGAGTTATTTCAATAACGTCGTCGTAATAACGAAAAATTCAGTACCTATACTTGTATAGCTTTTTTAGTTGAGTCTCTACTTTTTTTTAATATATATATATGCATGCATCTCCATTGATTATGTGACCTTTTTTAAGGTTTTGGTGTTTAGAAAAATAAAAGGATTTGTTGAGTGAAATTGAATTATATGTTTAGGGTTTAATTTGCTTTGTATCTCTCATTTTTACTCTTCAACTTAACCTTTCTAGCAAATTTGGTATGAAACATATTGCTGCAAATAACAAAGAAAACAATGTAAAAGAATCTTATTTCCTAGCTTAGATAGTCTTCTTGCTAGAATAATTCTTCATTTTAGCTCTAGGATCAGTTGCTAATTTTAGAAATTACAAATAGACTAGAAAAATTAATTCTAACTTGAAAATCTTTGTTATCACGTCTAATTTTTTCTTGTAGAGCTTGGTTTCCTTGCTTTACTTGGACAAAAATAATAATTCTTATTTCCTTAGTTGTTGACTTTATTAGTTTTCTTTCTAGACTAGAAAAATTATTGTATAATCCTCCCTTAGGAAACAAATCTAATGCTCCTTAGTTTTCTTGGTGGTTTAGGAAACTTCTTTTTTAATGCTAATAATCCTTTCTCATTAATAATTTGATCTTGATGAATTTACCTTGCACAAAAAGAAAAATAACAGCTAACTTTAATCATTGTAATATTAGAAAATCTTGCTCAAATAAGACTTTTATAGAGTTATTCACATTAGACCCATGTTATACTTGGATTATGTGACATTTTTTAAGGTTTTGGTGTTAGAAAAATAAAAAGATTTGTTAACTGAAATTGAATTGTATGTTATAGGTTTTTTAAGGTTTTTGCTAGATTTGTTAAGATTTGTAGTAGTTCTAGAATCAGTTGTTAATTTTAGAAATTACATATAGATTAAGAGAATCAATTCTAATTGAAAAATCTTTGATGTCGTCTCTAGCTTTTCCTTGTAGAATTTAGTTTCCTTGCTTTACTTGGATAAAAATAATGATTCTGACTTTATTAGTTTCCTTCCTAGACTAAGAGAATTAGAAACTTTTTTCTTTTGAATGCTAAGAATTCTCTCCCATTAAATATTTGATCTTGATGAACTTACCTTGCACAAAAAGAAAAATAACCACTAACTTTTAATCATTGTAATATTAGGAAATCTTGCCCAAACAAGGTTTTTATAGGGTTATTAACAATAGGCCCATGTTATACTTCGATTGGACTCTTCTTACACTTAGATTAGATGAATCAAAGGCTGATCTTAAAGCTTTATAAGTACCATGAGCTCCTCTAAATCCATCTTGGCTTTCGGCTCAAACGTACTGAACAAACCTGATGTGCCGTGAATGATTCGAAAATTGGCAACAATGATTCTAACAAAAATGGATGAAGGATGGGTCTGGTTATGTTGTTCTTCTTTTGGTATTTAGGCTGGATTATAGTAATTTAAAGGTAAATAAGATGGAGGATAGACTAGAATGATACTTTGATAAGTCGATCTGGACGCCACAAAGATCAATCTAGGATTTCGACGCCATACTCTTTGTGATTGAAGAGTGATAAGTCAGGTAGGGTTCTTCACAAAATGAATTTGGAAGAATAACTCTTAATTTTCTGAATTAAGTTTCAAATCTTGGCCAAAAGTGTTTATTATATATTCTGATACACATTTATCTTTGGAACATCCCTCCAAAGTTAGGTGAATTCAACTTGACAGAAGTCAAGTTTAAAAACTAGACTTTTAATAAAGTAATTAGATAAATTTAACTAACACACGTTTTTTTTTTTTACATTTCTTAAACATAAGCAAACCAAATTTAAAACAGCCATAACTTTTGACACAAAAGTCCAATGCAATCATGGTTGGACAATCTAGAAAGATCACGTTCTGAACTTGAATTTTATCTATATAAGTCTTGTTATCACATGCATTGGATAACTTCAAATTCGGGTTCAAATCCATCTACTGTTCTGACCGTAAACAGCTTCAATTCCTTCACTTATTTGCATTATCAATCCAAATACAAGTAACCCAGCATCAAAAGAACCATTAAAACCTTTTCCCATCTCCAAGTTCCAATTGTAGGCAAATAAGCACCATTAAACCAATTTCAAACTGATTGCTAATTTTTAACTCCGACGCAGCTTCAATCATTGCAATTTGATTCGTCAAGTCCCGTTGTAGTTGTTTTGCTCTCACTCTTGTTATTGGACCATCTGAATCCTCTTGCATATTAGATTCAGCTTTACGAGATGGATTATAATTCCCATGATGCACATCAAAACCTATTTAATGCTTTCTTAAACTATTTTGTCCTCATTTTTTTTGTAATTAGTCAATTTAACATCTTCAACTGGTCAATGAAGTATTTAGTCGGTCTAGTCTTCTTGTTGAATTGGTTCTGATAAGATACTATAACATAAGATTATTAAAGATTGCATGAACATGTCATTACTATTACTACAAGGCTTGACATCTACTTTAAAGACTTTTTCTTGAAATATTTTTAGATTTTAAAAGAACAGCTTTAAAAATATTCCCATTTGAAAACCAGTCAATCATCTTTGATCAACACATGAAATCATTAATAACTAATTTCTTTGTTCGACGATTAACCATGGATCCTCCAGGTGGAGAAACAAGAATGGCCCTTAACACTTATATAATGGTCATTAACTTCAAGGCCTATGGAATTATTCGAGGTATGCAGAGCTGACCCAGACACCTGCGTTAATAATAATAATAATAATAAAAAATAGCCCTTGACAACTTCATTAATTTGGAGCCAAAATCATAATATATATATATATATATATATGTATATATATATATATAGAGAGAGAGAGAGAGAGAGAGAGAGTTAGTAAGAAACCGTTTATTTTCTCTCCAATCTAAACAAATTCAAGAAACAGTAAACTATGACGTATAAGATCTTGCAGGGAGGGTGTCCTGTAGGGCCATGATAGAAGAAGAGATGAACAAGATCATAGATGCCACCAGCTTCACACTTTTTGGTGCTGGCTATGCTCCAATTTTTTTAAGTTTACCATCCTTCATGTTAGCTTGAATAGTAGCAGCAAGAAATTAAGTCTCGCATGAGCCGCCAATGACTTAACCAACCAAAAAAGAATCCTCTCCAAGGAAAAGAGTGATAGAGAAACAAATGAATAAATTTCTCAAAACAAACTTTTTTTAAAAAAAGAAGAAGAAGCAAAGACCCATTGAATATATATATATATATATATATATATATATATATATATATATATATATATATATATATGAGATTGATGGTCTTAACAAAGTGAAAACTTCGTTTTGTGTTATTTTGAAGTTATAGATCTTTGCTTTGTATTATTTACATAATTTCTGATGAACATAAAAAAAAAAAATAAAATTGATATGATATTATTATTAGAGAATTATATAAATATGAAGAATTATCTAATTGTTTAAGCTTTTAAACTTTTAAGTTGAGATAGTTCTTTGATATAGTATTCGAGTTTTGATAATTAAATGGTCATGAGTTCAAATCTCATTGCATCTATTTTATTTGATAAAAATTAAGCATAAGATAATATAAATTTGTGTAAATTTTAAACCGAAATAGCTTTTGTTTAAAAAGATATATTAAAAAATTATATAAATCATATATTGAAATATCTTGTAACAATTTAAACTTTTTAATTAAAATAATTCTTTAACACTTATCATCTTGGAGTTTAAAAATGTTGCATGAAAAAAAAAGTTCAATGCATCAGAATATAGATGGTTTACTTAAGATACAATTGATGATTTAATATTGATACATGCTAATTAATTCAAAGATATATGACCGTAAAAATAAATAAATATTTCAAGTACATGAACTGTGATATTTTGGAGTAGAAGTACACGGAGCTTAGACACCTTCCTTCCTTTTTGTGACAATATTTACACTTAACCCAATAACAGTTAAGCTGAGGGAGTAGAAATACAATGTTGTTCATTGATATTCTAATGAAAGGCAATTAATCTGAAAAATCAAGCCAATTATTAGCTTATTAAATCATTTTTAACTGTTTATATTTCTGTTGCTAAATAGCATATAACTAGGCGTGGTGAGTTCGTATTTTTTTTCTTGTAAAAAAAATGTCTTAAACACGTTTCAAAAAAATAAGATAAATCATCAATTTAGGTTATACCATCAATCAACCAAATTTAATAAATTAATTTTATTTTAATTAGATAATAAAAAAATATACAAAATAATAAGTAGATATATTTTTTAAAATCATGATACCTAGAAAAAAAAAAGTATTTGGATGTATGAAATTAAATTAAAAAAAAATTAGATTGAGTCAACTCGAAATAATGTAATAAAAATGTAACTTAGATAATAAGAGACGAACCAACCCGAGCAAACATGTGGTCTAGATCATGAGATTGAGATATCCTGAAAAAAAATTAAAAAAAATCACAAATGCCACAGGTTCTCTCTCTCTCTCTCTCTCTCTCTCTCTCTCTCTCTATATATATATATATATATATATATAAAGATGTTAATCCATGTTAACTTTTCAAACCCGTGACTTAGGTCATTAAACTAGAAGCATTATACATTTTAAAAAAAATAACAAAGCATAATCTCCAATAAATCAAATATTGAAGAATGAAATGAAGAAAAAAAATAATTACATAAAAGGATCTAAAAAAATAATGATTAAAAGAATAAAGGTGAAAATCTAAATAAAAAATAAATTATAGGGCAACTAAAATTTTCAATTGGAGGTTTAAATTCAAAAGAAAAAAAAACTCCAACAAAAAGAAAATAAAATTAAAAGAATAAGAACCAAATTGAAAAAAAATAACACACCATAAACTTGGATTGAATGATGAAATTAAAAATTAATAAAACTTTTATAAAAGAGCTAATAAAAAACAAGAATCAAAATGATAAGGAATAAATTGAAAAAAAATTATATATGAAAAATTAAAATTGAAGGACTAAATTGAAAAGAAATAAAATTTTTATAAAAAAATCAAGGATAAAAATAAAAAATTAAAAGAAAAATCATCGAGGTAGGAATGCAAAAAACAAAGAAGATCAATCGGTCAGGACAAATATTATTTGATTGAGGGGAAAAATCATAATTCATTGTAAAATGAGTCTAAGTAAAAACAACGTTTCGTAGCCCCTTTTCTTTCTAGTTTATTTTATTATAATCCCACCCATTTGTGATTAAGTACTAATCTCGGCATGTCACCTTCACTTCAATAGTTAAAAGGCTTTGCTCTGCTATTTTTTAAACTAAACGGTTTCATGGTAATAATATTCCAAAGATGGATAAATATAATATATTGATTCATAAATAAAAAGGTTTATATAATTCATCATGTCTCTTTATCGTGTTCCGGCTTCTGAGAAATCGACAATTTTAGACTTTTATCAGCGATTAACAAAGCAAAAATGATTAGTTTTATGCTACGCATGACTAATAATCCCAACTAATTTTCTTGACTTTTCGGAGCTTGAAAATGACTCACATGGCGGGTTTCCTTTCATTTTATAGTGAATCAGGTTTTTCTGGGGACAATTTCGCATTTGATGATGCATGTGAATGATTACATGGTTTTCAACATTCTATCAGGTTAACAAGAAGAATACAGAAACACAAGAAAACAACAGTGTTACTGCTAAGAACTGAATCACACTTGACATTTATGAACTGTGAAGCGCAATAATTTGGCAGTCCACAGCATCCATGGACATATCTGCAGGAAATGGATGGGGCTGTAGTCTGTTTTTGTTGGAGCTCATTTAGGCTACTTAAACAATGCATTAATCTCTCCATGTCTTGCAATAGAAAAGCTACAATTCAGTCTCTTTCATGACAGTGATGATTTCTATGTCTGTCTCCTGGGTGCTTGAAGACAGGTTGCTTAGGGTACTCAGTTGTATTTCTTAATTCAACTCTGTCAATAAGTCTAAGCAATAAAGATTGATGAAAAGGGTAGATTGACTCTTTCGGGCTTAGATTTCGTCATTAAAATTAAAAAAAAAAAATCCCTGTAAACAATAGCATTGTAGGGAGGATTATACCCTTTGTCTGAGTCAAAGCAAAATTCATGGAATTAGCATCGCCTGACAGTATATCCACTTGGTGGTGCTCCCTGGCTGTAATTTAAGAGAAAACTCCATCTGGTTCCATAAGAGGCTTAAACTGAAAAAAGAACAAGGGAGTATGAACAAACAAGAAGACCATTTCAACTCTCCATTCTCATTTGACAGGATCTTCAAAGACCCTCGTATAAATGCCACTTGACCAGCCAACACAACATAGCCAGAGCAATAAACATAGCCTCCAACAACACAAAAGAGAATATAAAGAACTTAGTGCTCATAAAGAAAGAAAGAAAGATATGGCTAGGTAGAGAAAGGTCAGTGAAAGTGTTGAGGACAAGAACTCTAGTGAAGGAGCCATGGCTTGGGATGAGATGGTTAGGGAAGCAGCAGCAGCAGCACTAGGAGGAGCTAGGAGAGCTAGAAAGAGATTTGTTGGTGTTCGACAAAGGCCATCAGGTAGATGGGTGGCTGAGATTAAGGACACCATACAAAAAATAAGAGTGTGGTTAGGCACCTTTGATACTGCTGAGGAAGCAGCAAGAGCCTATGATGAAGCTGCTTGCTTGCTTCGCGGTGCTAATACAAGAACTAACTTCTGGCCTTGTTCTCCAACTTCTTCAACAACTCCAGCTCTTCCCTCAAAGATTACTAACCTTCTCCTCCAAAGGCTTAAAGCAAGAAACAACTCTTGTGATCCTTCCAAAACCTCTCAGCCCCACAACCTGCAGCAAAAACTAGTGGAGGAATATAGAGAACCAGCAACCGATTTCTCAGGCACCCAATTCACTGATTTCCTCGACCATCGAGACGATTACCCCGTGTGCAACGACGGCACCATTAACACTAATGCTAGTGCATTTGATTGCACGATAACAAGTCTTGGGCCATGCTTAACAGAGAAAGAAGATAGCGGGGGGAAAGAATGGGACTTCGATTATAGCTGGAGTGATGTAGCACAGTCATCTAGTGGTGATGGTAACAACTTGGGAGGTGAAGGAGAAGAAGATGGAGAGGAAGAGGAAGAGGAAGAAGGGAACGACATAGGAGCTTTGGATTTCCATTTTTTTTATGATGTTGGATCTCCTTTTTACTACTCTCCTTTTGAGATTGCTGAAGATATTGAGGAGCCAGTGGAGCCTGAGTGCTATGGAGATGAGCCTTCTATGCTTAAAGCAGCCTTGAAGAGAATGAAATATGAGAGGAAGTTCTCAGCTTCTCTTTATGCTTTTAATGGAATCCCTGAATGCTTAAAGTTGAAGCTTGGATCAGGAAATGCCAAGGGAAAAGGACGTTCTGATCAATTAACCGAACTTCGAAATGCACGTAACGGTAGAAAGGAGGGGAATAGAGCAGAAGAAGAAAGCTTGGAAGTGATGCAGAAACAGGATGATTACTCACAAAGCTCAACGGAAATGGCATCTTCTTCCTCTTCTTTGATTAATGATGGTGAATTATCACTTTGGAACTCTCTTGATCTACCGCCAATCTGCTTCATAAACTAATTGACAGAGGATCTTCCTTTCATATGCATTTCACGCTCCAATATATTAACCATCCCACATTCCATTTTTCGCAATTGCTGGACTTCAGATTTTTGTTGCCATGTAATATTAGCTTTCTAGCCAACAACAGAAAGCACCTGTTAATCTTGTATCAAGTTCAGAAGTCATGAACAGTTGAAGAAAATTCAGATGTATAGAGCTATGAAGCATTTGAGGCTTGATTGAATCATTTGGACAGCAAACAAAAAAAGAACTGTGTGTCTGTTCTGCTCTTTTAATTCTTAACTGATAATAATCACTTTGAAAGGATTAGTGGGGTGATCGTCATGAATTCTAGTTCTTGTTTTCCAGTAAGAAAATCTAAAGATGGAAAGCAAAACGTTTTGCAGGAATTTAGGAATCTGGACTTAGCCTTGAACATGAGGCTAAAAAATCTCCTTTAGTAAAGCTAGCTCATGATGCAAGAATCGAGGCTAAGAGTAGTGATGAACAATATCTGGGTTTGACCAGAGAAACCATTACAAGAAAGCCTAGGAAGGGATCTTAGTTTTTTCTCGTTGGATTCTTTTCTGAGGAGGTAGCAGAGCAATGAGGTTTATGAGACAGAATATTATTTACACTGGTGAAAACAAACTGCCACCAGCCAAAACCTATTCCCTATGACTTCTACCATCTTCTTTTGGTAGGTTGGAACATTTGGATTGCCATGCCAATACTCTAAGATGCAGTATTTCTCTTCATTCGAACAAAAAAAACAACAACAGGATAAAAAAAAAAAAAAACCACGGCAGCTGGTTGTTTTGAGCAGTGTGTCAAGTGAATGGTGCCTACCACTTCTACCGAGACAAAATCAGCACAGCAATAAAGTCAACTGTTGTTAAAAATGAATTAGCAAGGTACGATCAAACCCTTTTCTTCTTTTTCATGGCCTGGCCACTTTACAGCCATAAACATGACAGGAGCACCTATGCACGCTTGTTCAGGCGTTTTAGCCCACTCATGTCTCGTTTGTTTTCCTGGATTATCATCAAACCTTCCACGTATCCGCCATCGGAGCGATACTGTTTACCAAGGTGAAAACAGGGCAGGAAAAAAAGAGACAAAAACAGGAATCTCCGTGGTTATATATGGCAAGAGGCATTCAAAGATTTGCCGTTCATCACACCGAAGACAATAGATAATTTTTCAAGAGGATGACTTGCCATTCAAGTAATCGAACAACACGTCTCTCAGAGATGATCCATCATCGGACCAAATAGAGCCAACAATTAACGTGTTCAACCAAAGCTTGCTCTTGATGCTCCCGCCAAATATAGGCAGTGGCAGAACAAGAAAATCTTAACTGGGGTTGTCATCGTAAAAGCTATAAGATTAGAGAGCAAGGGGGCTAAATGCATAACTATTATGAAAAAAAATGAAAATTTAAGAGCTAAAATTAAATTTTTCTTAAAACTTTTGGGGCTGCCAAGATCCCACAAAGCTTGTCATAGATCTGCCCCTGCCTGTAGAGATATGGTCATTTGTCCGTATATGATTTGCCAAAAGTAAAAAGAGTCAAATAGTTGGGAAGGGTGACAGAAACATTTTTTTGTACCATTTACACTTGAGTTACTGTTTGCTGGCTCCCGTTATATATTTTTTTAATGTTAATATGACTTAAAAAATCAAGGATTAACAAAATAGCATAATTTTTATACGAGACCGTGATTTTTTTATAAGA
Source organism: Populus tomentosa (assembly GCA_018804465.1). Taxonomy (NCBI): domain Eukaryota; kingdom Viridiplantae; phylum Streptophyta; class Magnoliopsida; order Malpighiales; family Salicaceae; genus Populus; species Populus tomentosa. Next base: position 8,947,758 of record CM032001.1, read on the forward strand.
AATAAAAAAATTATAAAATAAATAAAATATTAAATGCTAAAATTTATATATATATAAAAATCAATTAAATTTAAAAATTCATTTTGAACCATGTTCTTTACCCAAAAACACAAAACAATAATAATAATAATAAAAATTAATAACACCCTAAAAACCTATATAAACATGTTGCTTCCTTTAAAAAATCCAAAAAACATTAAAAATAAAAATAACACTCTAAAGGCTTGAATAAACATGCTTACCTTTAAAAAACTAAAACAAAAAATCCAAAAACAAAAAATAAACTCGAAATTCAAAGATCTATTGTCATAGACAATTTCAAGGTAAAATAACACACTGTTAGGACTATCCTCATTGATGAATTGTTTTGACACCAAGATAAATGAAAAATAAGAGAAATGAAATCTTGGGTCAAAAGGGAATTTTTGAAAAACAAAATGGACTAAAAATGGGGAAGTTATAAAGTTAGAGGAGCGAAGTTGATGTTTTGGTCAATTTCAAAACCATCAAGTTTCTTTCATGCTTTTCAAAATCCCCATCTTTCAATTTCATTGGCCATTGGAGGATCCAATTGAGAGAGAAAAAATTGTGAAAGAATGAGCAATAAACATTGAGCTCTATAAACTAATTACGATTGTCATTCTCAAAAGAAATACTAATGGCAGTCCAATTTTGAGGGCTCATTTGAACCTTTCAAGTCCAAATCACGGAAATGGATAGAAGGAAGAAAATTATTTGGAGCATCACTCAGTGGTGACAAACATCAGCTGTTGGGAGAAGCCTAGCTGGATAGCTTCAAATACATAATTACAATAACATGTGCATGCACAATTATAGTTACCATAATGGCATAATTTCATGAAAAGCAGCTAGATTCGGTTATCCTTTCTTAGAAATTATAAGAACAGAAATGGTTACATAACCTTTGAGAGAAATCCTAGTTAAGATAAAACCGCCGTGAGGAACAAGACTACTGGTGCTTTTACCATCTGCACTGTAGGATGTTGGCCTCAAGCAACTACTACTACTACTCATGAAACCAAGGGAAAATTTAAGACATTAAAGACAAAGGCTAAGCCGAAAAGTTATATACATCATGAGTGAATTCCTACTCACAGGCATGACATGAGATCCATGGCAAAGGTCTTCTCGAAAGGCAACCTACAGGACCCGGAGCTGAGCTAGAAAAGCTGCACAAAGATCCAAGAAGAGAAACTGCGGGCCCTGTACTCTTTGCAAGTCCAGCAGGTACTTCTCGTCACGAGTTTTGTATAGCTGTCACAACCATTGAAATTGCAAAAATATTAGCCATCATACTCTGAATCAGCTCAATGCAACAATCTACAGAGCTACTGACATGAAAAATGATCCTTTATCAGCAGGGCGACATTTGGAAACGACTAAATAGAAACAATGTTTAGAGCATCTTAATTCTCCAAGAAGGAAAGGCAAGAGAAGCAATCTCCACTGTGTCTTTTGTCCACACACCGAACCCAACAAGTTACAAAATTTCCTGTATAAATTCTTTCAAGGAGGGTCGAAGTGCAATTATTAAAGAAGCAATCAGAATGGTTAACATCACCTGCACTTCAAACTTGACCACATTTGGTGAGTTGATGATTCCATCATTTTCAATAATGGCGGGTTCATCCCCAAAGAAATGATTGTAGTGTGCTGGATGGTTAACCATTCCTTCATGGTGACCGGGAGTGCCTGGAATCCACCTGCACTTCATATTGTACTGACCAATTTTCTTCCAGCATACATTCAGTTCTTGCAAAGCTTTGAGAACTTCTGTCATTATTTCACGAGGGTGGGCTCGAGACTGTCAAAGAGTAGGGGGAGAATATGATCAATTATAATTGTAACACAACCACAGGGAGTCATAATAAAGCCATTCACTCCATCATCATTGCACATGTTCCACAAACTATGACTTGAAATAGTTGCCTAGACTTCCCTAACATTATAGGTAAACAAGTAGATTTCAATTTCTTTGTATATCATGTTACTTGTATAGGAAGGCATCACAAAACCTTGAACTCTTTAGCAGATCAAACAATCAAACCCCCTTCACTCGTACTAAAATTGACTCATAGCATCCGACACCATTGGAAACACCTAAAATGCCAAGAAACTTAACCTGAAGGCCAAGAGCCCATTTCCTCTCCACTGGGAACTGTGATTTCAAACCCATTCCTTGATAATCCATGAATCCTGGAAGGCGGTGTCCTCCAGCTGGAGACAAAGGTTCGTTTGGATGCATTCGATTGAATGCAGTTTCCTATAAAATCCAGATAAAAAAGGGTCAAAATGAAAATGGAAACAGAAAAAGAGTCCAGTGTTTTTTTTTCTCTGATCAAAAAAAAAGAGGGGGAAAAAATTGTTGACAGTAAAATATAACCATGGATCAAAAAATGATTGAAACAGCAGTGCATGGAGTAATATCCCACTTTGGCACACCACATATGTGGCACACACATGCACAAGATGCCAAAATTTAGAGGTTTCAATCTCTTAAAAACCATTATCAACTCAAGATAACTTCCTACACATAAAAAACAATGGGGACACAATTTTCTTCCTCTCTGTAGTAAACTTGGAAACCAAACGCACCATAGTTTCTTGGAACTCAGCTCCAAGATAGCCATTGGAAACACGAAATCGATTGTCCAATAACAAATAGTAAGCAACAGTAGCCTGAAAAAAACATAGTAAGTGATGAGGCCATATCTTAATATTGTATACAAAACGAGATTTAAGAGATCAATCAGAGTCCAAACCTCATTTTGCATTCTGTTGCGAAGAGATTCAATAAGTTGGATCCTGTCAAATCCCATCTTGACGACATCCTGGAGAATCTCCTCGTCAATCTGCAGCAATGACAACCAATGGTTCAATAAATTACTTGATAAATCTCTTCAAACATATGAAAAAAAAAATAGACCAAACCTTTTTAGCTTGTTGCAATGTATCTGGTGGGGGCACTGCCAAATAACGGGGAAGGCGAGCTTGGAACCATGGGTGTTGACGAATTTCAGGAATGGTCATTCGCTTCATTGGATCAACCACAAGCATCCTTGGGATGAGATCTCTTGCGCCAGGTGATAAATGGCTGGGAAGAGTATATATCCCATCCTAAAGAACAAAATGATATAGACAGAGAACATGAAAGTTAAATCCATGGGCAAATGAAATGCAATAAAATGATCCTAATCTTAGAGAACTCACGATGGCCCATTAACTTAAGGTGTTACATAGACGAGCTCCTCCATATCACAAACCATGGCAACACTCCCTATCCTAACAACAAGTGATTCATATTCTTAAATCAAACTCGGCACATGCTAGGTGAGCCTAGCAAATGGCACAATCATGATCAAATTCGAGAGAATCTACATAGAAGAACAAGCTAAAAAAGAACAAGTAATGTAACATGGGCCACAGCTGGACAGCTAGTGATAACATGTTAGAGAAATTATAACCAACTCAAAAGCTTAAGATCAGTGCCTCACTTAAATTCTTATTTTTATCTATTGGTCTTGGAATTACTGATTTTCTAAACTATTAAGTAATGAGATCATAAATAACAAATGTTTAAAATAAAGTGTTTGGCCTCGAAATTATATTGCAGAGCCTTCAAATCTAACAAAAAAGTTTCAAATAACAAAAAAGAACTCTGGGACACATAGCATTCAGCAGAAATACAAAATTCATGTCAAAGCATGCATAACTGAATCTATAAGATAATAGTAATACATAGAAAATTAAGTCTACAAACTCTATTAGCTCGACAATATTCTAAAGATGATGACCTGAAACCATGAGTCTGTTGAGTGAAAGGCCATTAGTTATGCCCTGATCCTAGTCAAAAGAATTCCCAATACCTTTATTTTCTTAAAGAGGTTGGGAATGTTTTCATCATCGAAAGGTAGTGTACCGCAGAGAAGAGCATACAATATAACACCACAACTCCATACATCTACTTCAGGTCCAGCATACAGTTTCCCAGAAATCACCTGCAAAATAAATAAGTAAATAAACAAACAAATCATACATAAAAAACCTTCAAGGTAAAACCAATACATGGGCACCTGTATTTTACATTAAATAGATGGGTGTAAGGAGAGCCTCCTTTTTTCAATTAAATCTTTATAACAAGTAATTCCACAACTCCATACCTCTGGTGCAGCATAGTTTGGGCTTCCACAACTTGTCTTAAGGAAATGACCATCACGCATTATATTGCTCAACCCAAAATCAGCTATCTTCACATTCCATTTAGAATCCAATAACAGATTCTCAGGCTTGAGGTCTCTATGAACAACCATATTCCTGTGGCAATATTCCACACCAGATATTATCTGCACCAACACAGAAATTTGCACACTATAACTAAATTGCAAAAATGAAGGTAAGCTATATGAGGATTGTGATGCATGTTAGTAGGCAATAGTACTTGTTGGAAGAAATTCCGTGCTTCATCTTCCTGCAATCTACCCTTCTCCACAATATAATCAAAGAGCTCCCCAGACTTCACATACTCCATGACAACATATATGTCAGTTGGTGTTTCTATAACCTCATAAAGTCGTATAATGTGGGGATGCATAAACAATCTCAAGATTTTGATTTCTCTTCTCACTGCAAAAGGGAAGAAGAGGGAGCACATAAGCAAATCAAAATGAACTGTATCAGTCGTTGAAAATCTGAACAAAACTATCATGCATGAGGAGAGGAACAAAACCTTCAACTCCCCAAAAAACTGTTAAAATAACCTCAGATATAAATCTTTATAATCTCGGTATTGCATTCTGTATTTCAGGTTTCAAATGACCTCCTTTTAATCATATAAATACTGTTAGTCACTATGGGAAAAATATCATCCATGCAAATCATGAGATGGGAGCATCCATCATCAAAGATAATGGAACAGCAGATTAACTGAGCAATCCTACTCACTTTGATAGAAAAGGAGTCATGGATCATCCATACCTTTTTCTTCCATCTCCATGTTTTTTATCTTACGACGGTTAAGTATCTTGACAGCAACTTTGTGCCCAGTCAATGCATGCTCTGCTATTTTTACCTTTCCAAAGGAACCGATTCCAAGAGTTTTACCAAGTTTGTAATTTGGTAAATACATATCCAGACCACTGCTGCCTCTGTGAGATGGCCCATCCATTTTCCTATTCAAATAGAATGGAGAAAAACATAAATTCAGAGAAACATGAAAGCAACTACACAAATATATCATGTGTTGTATGTATGCACTAGCATGTTGAGGTGGGCTTAGAACTGGAAGCATCAATAAAGCACATCAGCATGGCATTTCAAGGAAACTAGTTCAATATAAATAGAAGAGGTTGGCTTATAAAACAACATTTAATGCATATGTAGAAATAACCTTCAGGCAATGACACAAGTGCTAACTCATATGCACCAATCAACAACCCAATGTGTCACTTGAAATCAATTACGAAAACCAGGTATGGTAGCATGCTAAAAACAGAGGCTTCAAGAGCACCTATATGAACAGTCTCCAGATTCATTGTTGATAAAAACCCACATGTTGTGGGAATGGAATCAAATAACTGCCATGAAGCAGTGGAACCATTCAGAATAACACCTTTAACAGCCTTTGATTACCAGTAACAGCCATTGCAGCAATCAATGTGTCGCAGCCATTTCACTTGACAATGTCAATGTATTACTTTCAGGAACACTTCGAGACATCTCTTAGTTATGCATGTATTAAGCTCGGTTGCGAAAAACTTTAATCAAGTAATAAGGTAATGCAGGTATTTATTCATTTAAAGTATGAAGATATTCATTTATAGTAAAACTAATAAAACCTGTTCACTAAAGAAAATTTGTTAAGTTTGTTAAACAACTGAGCAACGGCAAACAGCCATGACCATTAAACATCCCCCACGATCACCACGGAATCATGATCCTAACTGAAATTTAAAACCCTGGCTGTGGGTCCCACTGGTGGGGTTTCACGCTATAATTTCACCAGCAGTGAGATCTATAGAGCATCTAAATACTCACTTTAATAAACAACTGCTCTTACCACTTCCCTATTATAAATTCTATTGTCCAAGCAGTTCCCTTATTTCCTAAGATTTTGAAGAAACAACAGCAGCCGATGAATAAAAACAGCATGCTCGTAAGCAGGCATGCATGGTTACAATGCAATACAAAAGAAGACTAACGATCACAGATACAAATGAAATAAAGACAGTACAAAGACAATCACAAGCAATTTCAAAAACCCATATAAACTCTTACAAAGCAGTAAAATTTACCAAAATGTTAATCCCAAAGAATCTCATAAATCCCAAGATTTCACATTTCCAAGAAAGACAAGTTAATCCCTAACGCACACTCATAATTGATGATTTCATCCAATTCAAATAACATGCCAGAGAATTTTTAGCCCTAATTGAAGAACTCAACCTTAAAAAAAAAAATCGAGAACCCAGTAATAAAATAAAATAAGATTGGGAACTTATCAAAATCAGATAAAATTAAGCTCTGATTGCACAGGAAAGAACAAGAAAATGTAAATTTGAATCAAGTAAAGAACCCTAGCTTCCACAGATCTTACATAAAACCATAAAAAAAAAAAAAAAAAACAGTTAAGCCAAACATTTTACAATCAAATACATACACGGACTTACCTAGAATGTGAGAATCCGAGCTCAAAAAAGAGAAGAAGAGAGAGAGATTGCAAGATTCTATAACGAGACAGTTGTAATCATGGATTAACGAGAATTATTATTTGTACAAAAGCGTATGAGACTAATTACTTTTGTTGTTAATTCTCTCTCTTTCTCTCCGTGGTTGGTTCTTGCTTGCTCTCTCTCTCTCTCTCTCTCTCTCTGTGAGTTACAGATTCTCTCTCTCGAGAAGACAACAAAATCCACCTTCATCTCTTTTTTCTTATTTTTTTTCTCTCCTATTTTTCACTTTCTCATTTAATGACTCGAATTGCCCTCGGTATCTTTGATTAATGGCAACGGTATCCTGTGTTGGGCATTGTAATTCTTTTCAGGTGTTGGGGGTCAATATGGGAATGAAATAGTAAACGAGGAGTAGGTTGCGTAGATTCTCCTCACAATAAAAGAGGTAAGAAAAAGAAAAGATTGATTAGTGAAAAATTAGATCAGAAAATAAATAAAAAAAAGAGATGTTTAAATTAAGCATACAAGGGTATGAGTAATTTATAGATATTCTTTTTTTTTAATTTATTTAGAAAAAATAGATGAATGAAACGGAAAGCAGCCATGGATAGGTTTGTATGACACCACATGAGCAGCTAAGGATTTATGTTCTCTTGTCGTTTGATTTCAATTGAATGATGATTTCAAAAAAGAATTTTGGTAGGCATACCACATTTCTTTCTTTTTTATGATAACAATATTAATCCAAGAGAAAAAAAATAACAATATTTCAACAATTATGTTGTCCTAATGTGATTTAATATGATTCAATGATCATATTATTTTATTTTTGAAAAAGAGTCATTTTGTTTATTTAACAAAACATAAAAAAAAAATGGTTAAATCATGTATTTATATTCATGAAATAATATTCACTATAGTAGTATTTGATATTTTTATTTATTTAATTTCACCTTTCAACAATTTAATTTTATTTTTTTTAGTTTTTTTTTTCAAATTGATCCTTTAATATTGTTTTTTTTTTTAATTGTGCTTAATAGTTTTTTTCAATTTTTTTTGTTGGGTCATATGTTAATCTCATGAATTTATTTTTTTTTCTCGATTTCAACATTCAACAATATACTTGTTGGAGGTGGGCTTTATTTTTTCTATTTAATTTCTATAAATCTATCATGATCTAATGATCTAAGTCGCGGATTAATGAGTTAACCCGGATTGATGTGAGCTGTTTTTTTTGCTTATTTTCCATTTGATTTTTTTTTTATTTCATCATTTAACATGGGTTGGTTGGAAATTGGACTTTGTAATTGTTTTTTATTTGTTTTTTTAGATTATCTTGATCTCAAGACTTAGGTTACGAATTTAACAAATTGACTTATATTGACTATGTTCATTTTTTTTCCTCTTTTAATTGGCCTTTATAATCTTTTTTTTTGCCTTTATAATCTTTTTTTTTTACTTTCTATAGAATTATCCTAAAAATACAAATTATATGACTGGTGTGATATCATATCACGTTGAATACATATTTGGTGTTGATTTATTACTCATTATCGAAAAGTGGATCCAGTATTGTCTCGTTAAAGAATTAGGCAAATCATGTATGCTTCTTTAAAAATATATTTATTATTAATAAATATATCTTTTATCTTTAATATTCATTTATATTTGATTAATAAGTATAGAGTAAAGATAAAGTTTTTTAAAACAAAAATGATTTACAAAGAAAATTATAAAGTGGTTATAATTACGAGAACTTCTATTGCATCAAGACATTATTCTGAAATGTTCATAATCAATGTTCTATTAAGACTAGTTATTAATTAGAGCTATTAAAACATATAAATATTATGTTCTTTTTATTTATTAGAAGAAACAATTGTTCTCATAAGATGAAGCGTGAGTGATATCTCAAACTAATATATAAGCGTTTGCCAATTGACATGTACACTAAGTTGACTCGTATAAGGATTTCATATAAAGATATAACATGTGGCTATAAAAATACTCATGCGATAGTTATATAAGTGAGCTTTATACTTAAAATCATTAAGTTTTTTTATATATATATATAGAGAATACAATGTTTTGATCCTAACTAGATGTTTTCTTAATCAAAGATAATAAATGGACAAATATTGGATATGTCATAAATTATATGAAGAAATTTAAGTGATAAAATATGATTCATTATCCTAAATGAATTAGAGAAAATATCTCATCTATTCTTAAATAATATTAATTAAGAAATCCTTATACAAGGTCAAATGAGACTTGAAAAGGGTTTCAAGTTTTATTAAAAAAAAATGATTACAGTGTTGAAAACAAATATAATTTAAGAAAGCAGACACACTTTATGCACAAATATCTAAATCAAAATATTATTTATGATGAGATAATAATTATATTGAGAAACTAGTCATAAAAAGGTTAAGTTAAATCACTTATAACTTTTCTAATATTTAAAAAATATGACATATTACACATTTGATCTTCAAATATAAATCAATCAATTTGTTGAATTGATAAGAAGTTAAATTATTTAATTAATTTAATCCTATTTTATTTAAGATTGTAGTTTATATTTGGATCAATATATTATGAACCTAATGGGTTATAAAAATTAAGAATTATTACTAAAAAATTAAATTGAGATAATTAATTTGTGAAACTTGATTGTAAATAAGTTTTAGAAAATGAGGATTAAAATGTAATTTATATGAGAGATTATTATTCTAGACCTAGAAAAATCAAGTAAAAACTTGATTGTATAAATTTCTAGAACTATTATGAAATAATATATATGATATTTTTTAGGGGGTAAAACAATTTTTTTCATTAATAGGGCTATCATATATTTTTTTTTCTATAAATAAAATGTTATGTCTCATATTACTATTTGCATATCAAATACACATATGCAAATAAGCGATATTTACACATCAAATACACATATACAAATAAGTTGATAAGAAAAGAAAGAGATAACACTCAAGACATAATTCTTATCTCTTAAAATGGTTTTAAAAGATTTTTAATTTGATGATTTGTGTGAATTATTATTAACGATCGGATAATTGGATGCGTTATTACTTGTAACAACCTTGTTCATCTAAACTAGAAAGGATAATTGTTCTTTAGGTAATCTTCACGCAAACTTTAAAGGACCATAGATTATCTAATAGGATTCTTGAGACTCCTAATTTTTTTAAAAAAAAAATTAATGTTTTTACTATATTTATGTGTTTTTAAAAAACTAACAAATATGGATGTGGCCCATGTGGGTTCATCTTCGATTTGTACTGTAACATCCTTAACTTTTAATTTCTCATTATTGTTTTTTATCTACCATGATTCAATGTAAAACCAATGAATTTTTTTTTTTTTTTTAATGATTTCAATAGGTCAAATCTTAACTTGACATTTTAATTATACCAAAATTTTGACAGAGTTTTTCCGAGTGTTAACATCCTTCATCATTCACAATTAACACAACTCAAATATTCAATTTAATTGTTCTAGATTATTTTCATATTCTAAGTAATCATTATGACACTTATATTATTCCACATTATCGGTATAACCAAGATTTAAGAGAGTAGTAAAATGAACAAACATTCTCCATTTAAAATAAAAGGTGTTAATTATACAATGATATTACTACATGATTATAAGGCTAAAATATTATATGCTATTAGTGTTAAAATTTAGATACACAACAAAAAGCATTTTCAAAATTAAAATACATAAGAAGTTTGCAAAAGTCCTTATTATAACCTTAATACTATTAAAAACTAAAGTAATTTATTGCTCGACACGAACATGAAGAAATCTTGAAACCAAAATTTGATTATTTAATGAGAAACATTGTCAAATGACCAATATAATAAGATGAACATATATATATATATATATATATATATATATATATGTGTGTGTGTGTGTGTGTGTGTGTGTGTGTATTAATTACTTTAGTTTGTAATAACATAACATGAAGATCAACTCTAAATAGAATATAATCTCTTTATCCAATTATATACTTCAATGGTATCCCGTTTACATAGTGTCTTTATTTTTCATTATTATCATTTAAAATATTATCCCAACCATGTGATACTCTGATACCCTTAGCATCACCTAGGTACTAGTCACTTTTATTTTCGGTCGTCAAATTCACTAACACCTCCAGTACCACTCAAGGTACTAGTTGAATTCAATCTCAATGGTCAAATTCATTGATGCCTTTAATACTACTCAAGGTATTAGTCAAATTCAATCTCACTCGTCAGATTCACTAATGTCTCTAGTAAGGTACTAGTCAAATTCAATCATGGTCGTTAGATTTATTAAAACCTCTAGTACCACTCAAGATACTAGTCAAAATCAATCTAGTATCCTTAACATAGACCTACGCAAGTACTTTAAGAATTTATGATTAACTAATATTCAAAACTATAATATATAAAAATATATATGGGGCTGAGGATAACACCTACCTAGTGTCGATGCCCATACTATCACTACTAACTATTTCTTTAACTCGGCAGCTTCCTTTGTGCCATTATGGTTATGATTATTATTAGAATTGTAACCATCAACCATATCTAAATTCTATTCTTATTCAAATATCAACAAGGAAAATTTTCTAGAATTCCACATACATAAGTATTTCCTTTATGTTCATACTTATTCCCGTAGTTTTCATGTTAGAATTATCCATTAACAACAATTCCAAACAACATTTGAAATTTATAAAATCTTGGTCAGTTTAGTCTTCTTAACCCCGAAAACTATTTGGTATTTTAATTATATATAGAGTTTTATAACTCTATTTTGGGCATGGTTAGTCTTTTTAGAAAACTTAGATAAAAGGCTACAACTTTCATGAAAGAAGAAATACCCAATTCTATCATTTACCCACCCAAAAGTACCCTTAACATTAGCATACCCAATAACCCTTCTTAAAATCCAATTTGACCCTCCTTCAATTATTAGTCCATAATAGGAGTTTTATAACTCCAAATCACACAAAGCTATTTTTCATTGAAATTTAACACCCCAAGCTACAACTTTCATAAAGAAATGTATTTAAAAATCTCTCATTTACTTATGTAACTTCAATTACAACTTAGGTGACAAAACTATCATAATTTCAACTTACAAGTCTAAAACACAACCAAAACATTTTTATGTGTTCTTTCATCATTATGGCGACCACTTCTATTCTACACACCACTCAACGTCATTTATATACATGTCTCTCAAAATAAATTCACTTTTATCTATTTTTTTTTTATTAAAATGGTCCATTATGGAAGAAAATGCAATTCCTTTAATTTTCTCACTCTCAATTCAATTTTTTTTTCTCAAGAATTCAAATTGAACAAGAGTTTAACAATTTACAGTCCCTCCCCTTTTAATTTCCTTCTCTTGGTCGAAACCTTATGGCCACTGAAAGTGATTCTTAAATTCTCATTTAAAGGATTTTACCTGTTATTCAAGTTTCTAATACAATACACATCATCTCTAAATAGGTTTTTGTGATTTACACTCATTTTCCTTCTATTGTATAAGATACTTCAACTTTCTATCGTCATAATTTTTCTTACTACAACTTGTAATACCAAACTCTTGTCGTGGAGCATAGAAGACATGAAATGCACAAACTTCATGAATCTTGAGATCTAAAATCCATCCCTAACTTTGGGATCAAATTTTTTCCACCATTCAAAGTCCTTTCCAACAAGGAGTTATATTCATCTTAGTTATCTATTATTCTTATATCAATGCACTCAATTTGAATATCCTAAAAATACAAAATATGATTAATAAAGTAATATTGCTATAATGATATTAATTTTTTTTATTCTTTTTTCCCCTTTTATAATGGAGCATATGAGAGATAAAATGCTAAAATTACAATTACAAAACAAAAAGTAACATGGTCTTTCATTTTTGTAGTTGTTGTGGAGCTAGACTTGACGTCCCCTTAGGCTGCTTAAAAATTTAAGTTGTTTAGTGAAATAAATTATTTATTTATTTATTTATTTATATATTTTTGACATGCTGCTATCACATTATTTGAGTTTTTCACGCAATCACATATAAAATATTAAAATATTATTTTAAAAAATTATTAAAAAATTTTAGCATCATGGCAATCATAAAACATATTAGCATGCTATGCAAAGTTTTTAAGATAATTTGCTCATTAATGTTAAATAACAATACAATGTCTATTTGTTATTTTTTTTTATTGTAGATATCTTATATAATTTTTTAAAAAATTTATTCTAATATTTTTCAGAGAGATGATTAATTTATTATTTTTTAATTGAAACTTGCATTCATGATCATGATAAGTTTTTACTTAAAAAATATTTCTCATAAGAAAACATGTTTTCATCAAAAATAAAAAAGAAATGGATTAAAAAAATAATTTTTTTTTTTTAAATATACAATTTTCCTATTTAGTTTAAAAAATTTTCTTGATTATTGTTGCTTTTTATTTAATGAGTTATGTTGCTATAAAACAAAATCATTTTGTTGTAAAAAAAAAGACTTTAATAAAAAAAGATAGTTTCAATGAAAAAAACATTTATGCTCCATACTTTTATTCATTGTGTTTCATGCAAATATCTATATTTTTATCATCGTATAATTAAAAATATATATTTTAAGAGATAATATTATTAAACCTATCCAAACCCATGATTTAGGTAATGAGTTGGGAGAGTTAACTCAATTTCACCTAGATGAATTCAAAATGTCAATCACTTTTATAATTTTTTTTTAATAAAAAACATATTAAATAAACATCATTCTTTTAAATTCTTTCATAAAAAAGTCGAATTGGGTTTTGATTCAGTCGGTTGTTGTTGCGATGTCGCGATCGCACAAATTAATTATCCTAACTTAAAACACAACACACAAAATAGTATAGAGCAAGCAAGGGGTCGATCCCACGAGAAAGATTTAGTTCAGATTTTTATGTTATACGTTATGATATTGAGGGGTTTTGATTTGTGATGATCTAAACTATGAAAGAAATTAAACTAGCAAACATGAAACCAAAATTTATCAAGAAAATAAACCTTGATTGCAAGCACACATCCACCAACGAAAATTAGAACTGATCCTTGAAACGAAACTTTAATTTATAGTATGAATTTTTATCTTTTCTTAACGTTGGTTAATTAACGGATCCGCCGTGTAATTAACCATAACCAACAAACAATCACAATGTTCGCATTAATGATTTAGTTCAATGGCAGCCCTAAGAACTAGATAAATTGATTGATCTCTTAACAACCAAGTTGCCCGCAGCTTGTGTTCCTTTGTTTGAGTGTTTTTCCTAAGTTTAATAACGTAGTTCCACCACAATTATCAAGCTTAGTTGCTTCACAAGTTCATATATCACAACTCTAGTTTTGATATCAAACTTAGCAATAGATTGTTCACAATAATAACTTAGAGTTCGCTCTAACAATTATCAACAACAATTATAGAAAATATGCATAGGAAAACAATCATGCACATTCATAATATAAACTGAAAATAAAAGGAAGAATAAATCTCATGTTTTTGAAATCCGAAGGTTTGTTATGTCCTTGTAACCAAGAAAACGAGCTTAGCTTTGCATATCTATGTAACAACTACCCCTAAAGATATAAGAAAGCTTATTTCTGGTTTATAGAGAAGAGAGTTTGTGTTTCTTCACTTCTGGCTATAGCCCCCCTTTTGCCCTCTTTCCCTTCTCTTTTTCTTTTTATATACTAAGAAACCTTAGTTTCTATTTTACAAAACAACCCTCCCTTAAATTGATAATTTACATTTAAGTAATTCAATAACTATTTTCCTAAAAAGGAGAAATAACTTTGCATTAAATCTTCAAGATTTGACTTAGAGGAGCTAAATTGCTAAAATAAAAACTTGGACACCGGTTTAGATGCTTCGAAACATAATTTGGACATGTTCCTTTACGAAACCTGTTTGTTGGCAAAATTCAGCTGTCATCTTTGAAAATTAAAATCTCCCTCATATGACATCGTTTTTGGCTGAAATTTTGAGCGTTGATAGGTCTTTAAGTCAGGAATCCAACAAAATTTAGTTTGCATCAATTGGGCTTCTACAGCTTTAGATATTTAATTTTGAATGACCAAAGATCAACATTGGCAGAATGCGAGATTCGACTTTAAAGGATGTGATTTCCATGATTTTTCTCCTTTTATTTTCTTGCATTAAATTTTCCAGAAAGATATAGATGTTAACTTTTTAGTGCCACTTGAATCATTTCATTTCGACCTTTAGAACTCACACTCTGCATAAAACATCATATATATATATATATATATATTTATATATAATGTCTTTACATTCTTTGTTTTATGTTTTGAAGGTATTTTTGGATGAAAGATGCAAAAAGGAGTAAATTGAAAGGAATTGGCAGATTTGACGTTCAATCGATGTTTTTGGATGAAATGATTCAAGTGTATATATACTAGAAACATGACCCGCGCTACGCTGCGGGTCAATTTTTTTTTTATAAAAAAATATTAAAAAAGTTAAAATTTAAGAGTGTTAGGTTTTTCTACAAAGTTATACCTAAAAGCATTAGGTCTATCTGTTACTCTTGATCCAAAAGTTATATTTATAATGTTAATAATAATATTAAACTTGCATGACCCAAAAAACAATAAAACAAAGCATTATTCCAATGAATAGTGCTTTGCAAGGAGGGTACAGTAAAATCTCTCATGAGATCACAATAATTTAATGATCAGTAAACAAAACAAATCATAATGTTTAATTTTTAATCAAATCGATATTAAAAGATGAAATTGAAAGAAAAAAACTACTTAAGAAAAAGAAAAAAAATCTTAATCAACTGGTTTAACCCTTCAAACCTGGGATTCGTGTCATAAAATTAGAAGAAAAAAGATTGATGTCTTTTAGTTATAGTTAATTACAATATTTAAAGATGAAATTGGAAAAAAAAAACTAATAAAGAAAAAGAAAAAAAAATGAATCAATTGGGTTAGCCCACAAAATCAGGGTAACCCGTCAAACCTAAGATTCGTGTCATGAGAGTGTGATAATTAAATAGGAAAAAACTTAATATTAACAACCTAATTTTTTTTAAAAAAAATTAAAAAGCAAAAAGCAAAAAGCAAAAATACTAAACAAAAAAAAATTAATTTAAAAAAAAAACAAAAGAAACATCTTAAAAAATACAAAGAAAAAAGAAGAAAAGAAAAAAAAAAACAGCCTGAAAAAAGAAAAAAAAAGGAAAAAAAGAAGAAGACAGAAATGCTGTAAACTGTATATTTCTAATCTCTAAGGCATTTTCTGGTTCAAAAAGAAAGAAATGGAAAAGCTGTAAACTGTAAAAAAAAGACAGGGAGAGATACGGCAAAGAGCTTGCCACGTAGCCACCAAAACTAACAAAAAAAAAAAAGGCCAGAACTTATCGCGAGAATGAATAAAACTCTCCCTGATAAATACTTTGAATCTACAGTTAAAATAGCATAGGAATCCATAGTGTGAATAAAACTCTTCCCGATAAATACTGTGAATCCACAGTAAAAATAGCACAGGAATCCACAGTGATTTTAGACACAATCTACAGAGATTTACTGGGCAGTTTTAGTTTTTTTTAATATATACTCTGCATAAAACATCGACTGAACGTCAAATCTGTCAATTCCCTTCCATTTACTCCTTTTTGCATCTTTCATCAAAAAATACCTTCAAAACATAAAACAAAGAATGTAAAGGCATTATATATATATATATATATATATATATATATATATATATATAAAACACTAGTTAAATATGGATGAAACTATTGAATAATATAGTTACATCAGCTGTCTGGTTTAGAGGTTAAGTTAGGAGATCACTATGTTGATTCATTAAGATAGGCCGAGTTTATTAATATTATAGAAAACTACCTAACACAGCACATAGACAACTATATAGTATTATAACTACATGAAAATGAATGTAGCAAAGAAACTATCATGCTACTGATGGCCTTAGCAAATCAAGATTGATAATTAAATTCCAAAAATCCTAAACAATAATTTAAATAGTTTGCTCCTAGTGGGTTAAACTTGAAATAAAAGGCAAAGATAACTTGGAAAGCTAAATTTTATAAACGATGGCAATATTGGACGGTTATGAAGATTCGAATCATGAAATTGGATATCCATAGTGAATCTTGACATAAAAAATGGTTTCCAATGGCCTTTGATTTTTTTATAGCAATGCAGGGCTTTGAATAAGCTTTTTTGAATTGGTATGATTTGTGCCTAATTAGACGCTCGGATTAAAAACCATGATCCATTAAAGCAACGATACATGTTTGCAATACCATTTCGGATTGGTATTTGTTGCTTTACCAACAATTTTGTTGGGAAAGATTGTCTAACAACTTGCTTAATTCTTGAGTTTGAGTCTATTGTAGATGGAGACTGATGGCAACTTGTAGTCACACAAGGTAACCTAAAATTTGGCTAGAAACTTGGATTAAGTGGAGTTTTGGAGTTGCAATGTATCTACTCTTGATTAACTATAACTAAAAGAAAAAAGTATTTTTGTAGCGGGATTTATTGTAAAAATTATGAGTTTTTTTATTATAAATTGATTGAAAATTAAATTTAATAATATTTTTATTTATTTATTTATTTTCTATTGAATTACCAGAGTCTTATGATCTAGGTAACAAATCTAGCAGGTTAACCCGAATTGATTTGAGTCAATCTAATATGTTAATCATTTCAATATTAAAAAAATATTATTTTGATTTTTCTTAAGTTAAACTATATTTTTATTAGTTGTTTGAATTATCTTTGAATTTTCTAAGTTAACTAGTTTATACATAGCAATTTTTTGAGTTTATTTTTTAAAATACATTAATAGCATTTGAATATTTTATTTTATATATATATATATATATATATATATATATATATATATATATATATATATATAAAATTAATCCACTTCACAACGGTTGACGAGATATGATACAGTCCATTTCTATAACCAAATATAAAAGAAAAGAAACGAAACAAAAAAACCATGGTATTGGCTTTACTGGACCAACTTTGTGATATGGTAGTGTGGCTCTTATGAGCCTGGACATGCTAGGCCTGTGTTGAATGGGCCTACTTGCAGCCCATATGCTTTCCCCATTACAGCCTTTGTCCTCTTCACATAGCTCCTCACTTTTCTAAAAGGAATCATGATTACGCACCACTTTTTGTATACTTAGAAAATACTACTAGATTATTTACCCATGCTGTCGCGCAAGTTAAATTAAATTTTTTAATATAAAAAATATTTAAATACTACTACTGTATTTTAGTAGATAATTTTTAATACATTATAATAAAACATAATCAATGAATTAAAACTATGATGTTGTCAAATTATGATGTTGTTATGAAAGGAAAACAAAAATATTGACTTTTATTGACAAATTAGAAATTATTTCAATGTTAAAAATAAATTTTTTAAAATAAAAATATTTATTTAATATATTTTTAAATTAAAATATCATGAAATCTATTCTTTTGTGTTTTCAGATTTTGTTGGTGGTCGTTTCTAACTATTCGCATTTTGCAGGGTATCTAACTCTTTAATTACAGCACCAAAGCTACAACATAGAAGAAAATAGGCATATTTACAAATAGTCCTCAATATATATAGAAACTAACAAATTAGTCCCATCTCTTAAGATTTTGCTAATATCAAACCCTTTTCGATTAACAAAGTAACATAATAAAGATGTCTCATCTACTCTTTTTGTTTCTAATATAAATGAATCATATAATAGTATCATAGCATTTCATCGACAAGAGCAATTTTAATAAATTCAATACTCTGTCAACTGAGCTGATGGGGACGAAATTGTTAGTCCAAGGAATGTAAAGGGAAAACTCAGCCAAATGGAAGAGATTGGAGACTGATATGTTCATGAATATATAAAACAGGGACTGATTCCTTAATTATCAGAAAAAGGAAATGCCTATCTTATAAAAAGAAAAAGGACATGATCTAAGGTAACGTGACGTGTAAGGCTGACAACAGATCAGACAAAAAACAAGTAACGGAAAATCACAAGACTCTCTCTTACTCTCGCTCTGTCCCTGTCTGTAACCAGCGAATTTAGGGCATAAATAAAGGAAAGGAAGGACAGGAGACCTTATTCATAGACAGTTGCATTTATGTTAGCGCTGAATACAATAACCTTTTTTTTTTTTGAAAAAAAACCGCTAAAAATAACCAATTTATCAGTAATGGAACAACTCAATCTTAACCTTTTCCTTTTCTTTTCTTTTCTTTTGTAAGGTTTTTTTTATAGATAATTGTTATCTATAAAGAGAGGAAGTAAAAGAGGAGTGGTGGTTTTGTTGACATTTCGACCCGGATCCGACATCGTCGGACCAACCTACCTCAATCACCCGCCGCCATTCCTTGGAACCTCCCTCCCCTCCTTCTCTTCGTCTTCCGGTTCGCGGTCAGAGTGGCGAGGGTGATCGATTCTTTCTGCAAAACCGAGGCTTAATCTTCTATATATAGGTTGGTAATGTTCTACTATCATCATCATCATCATCTCTGTTTAGTTGAATGATGACATGTTTTTCTTTAAAAAAGATTTTTTTCTATGTATGATGCATGGCATTGTGATTTACCTGGATTTTTCTAATCTGGGTTTTGTTCGAAATGATCATTCATCTGCAAAGGGATTTTCTTTTTTCCTTTACTGTATTACAATGATTTTCTGTCTTTTTTTTTAATGTTTATTTACGGGAAATTTGAAAATTTAATTCTGGATTAGGGGTTAAATCTTTTGTTTTTGTTATTTCCTTGTGATCATAGATATTCATTTGGATTTCAATGATAATATACATTATTGTCATTCAATTTGTTGTGTATTCTTCTTTATTTATTTTCGTGTGTATGCATTTCCCTTTCACGTTACCACGTCAAACGTCAACCTTTCCATGATTTTCCTTCGATATGTTTTCTTCTGGTGTTGTACCTGTTTTGTCTTCTTTTAGCTTATTTGATGGGGACCCCTTGCCATAGTTTTCTTACATTTACTTCGGCTCTCTCATTGCAGTTTCTGATTTGAAACTGAAACAAGTGATTCTTTGAAAGTGAAAAGATCTTTTTCTTTCTTAGATGGTTTGGAAGTTATTAGGACATGGGTCAGATTATTTTATCCATCTTTTTATTTAATTCCGTCTTGCAGTTGCTAATCACCTGCTTGACTTGAGATTAGATGCTTGGACGCGAGGTTGTTTTACCAATTTAGGAGGCTGGTCTGAGATTATTGCTTGCAGAATATTTTGTGAATTGTGATCATAATGGTTGCACAAATAATTTTCTCTAAAGTTTTGCTGAACTAATTAGTAGAATTATACTTAATTACACAATCTCCCTTTTTAATCAAAGCAGTTTTTGCCGCAGCCTGACTCCTTCATCTCTCAACAAATTTGATTGTATATGCTTGTTTACATATGTTCACATACTGTACGTTGAGTTGCTAGAAGACTGTTGAGTGGGCTAGCACTGTGGCTGGATAATCAGCACTACCTAGTTAAGAAATTGTAGAGAAAATGATTGTCTTAATAAGTCATTTATTTGATCTGATTTTAGATTTTGTTCTTTTACATTTTGTGGCAAGCATGTGTTTTCAAACATCAGATTAGTCTTTAAGTTCCTGTTTATGGGCTCGAATCTTTTGTGAATAGTTTTTGCTACTGGCAGGATTGTATAATTACGTAGCTAGAATGGGCAGCTGCGTATCAACACCACCAAAAAAGATTAAATTACATAAAAGGCGCCATCGTAAGGGCAGACATCTTGTGAAGATATCCAATACTGTCCAGGATGGAGGTAAGAAAAGGATTAGCGATGCCAGATGTGTGAAAGATTTTACTGTTAGTCAATTTGTTCATATGAATTTTGAGAATGGTGCAGCTACCAGGTGCAGAAAATCTGGAGTCTCCAATTCGACATTCCATCTCACCCAGTTGCAATGGCATCTCAGTCAAGTGGACTCTGATGGTACTTTTTTCCATCTTGCTGTGTATCATAAAATATGCTAATCAACCACTGTTTTGGCATTCTTGATTCTGTTGGCCGGATCTTGTTTTATTCCCAAATGGGAAGCATCCATCATGGCCTCGTCAAACTAATATGCCATTCTTGCACAAAATATGAAGTCCAGTAGCCCACAACTTTTAATTGCTTGTAGACTGTACAGGCAATGGCACACACTATGCTACGAATCAAATACTTCTGCTTTGACCAATTTGGTAGAGATTTTTTTATGGAGTGCTTGGCCAATGTCTTATAAAACACACTGTGATTTTGCAATGACTTCCTATCTTTTCTTCATAAGCTATATGCTTAAAATGGAAACAGCTGAAGTTCATTACACATGCATATGCCCATCGAAATTCACAGAAGATTTTAAGAATTGATAGTCCAAAAACTGTTCCTTATTGTTCTGTTTTGGCTGATCTTCAACCTTATGGATGATTCCCTTTTATCCTCGTTCAAATTGATCATCCTGCTGATGTATACCTTGTTTAATTTTGAATATTTACATTTTGGGCACCTGGTGCCAGGTGAAATATTAGGAATTCTTATTTTAATGCAGCAAGAGCAAGTGTGAAAATTAGCTCTTGATTTAGTGTCATTCCTTTCGGTTTTGATATGCATGTTCTGGTTGCTGGAGTCATATCTTGATGGTCACTGTTATAAAATGCATGTGTGTTTACCTGTCTGGATTGGTATCCATCTCAAAATTTGAAGTGAGCTTGAGATGGAAGCTCTTCTGCATTTATTAATGCGAAATTATTGTATTTGTTTCTCAAAATATAGTCTGTGTAATTGTTATGTCTTTTTTTTCGAGGGGTCCATTGATTATTGATGTATATGATAGATTAAAACTTACCAATTTTACCATCTATTCTTTCTTGTTCTGAATGTTTAACTCACTGGATCAATCTTTCAGACCATTATATAAGATCATTACAACCTTTATTGTTGCCTCTGTAGTCCCAATAGGGTCCACAGACACCTGTACATACTCTTCTAACTGCTTAAGAACATGGCAATTGACTTTTAAGAGCTTTTGTTTGCAGTAATCCAAGAGGAACCATGGTTTGATACAGTCAGTATTCTGGAGTCAGATTCTGATGATGAATTCTGCAGTGTGCTTGGAGGTAGTGAGCGCTGATATCTCTTTAACTACTTTCATGAAATGGTACCCTCATTTAATGAAGATAAACAAGGGTGTTTTTATTAATGATGAAGTGATCTCAATCAAAAGCCCCCACCATGTTTTTTCATTTAATCTCAACATATAAAACTGAGATAAAATCTACCTTGTACTGATTTCTTCAGGACATAGTGGTAATATGTCGAAACACCCTTGCTAAATGTATTTATAGATACTTTATATTGAAGAGTTTCCTGCCATGTCTCCCTTCATCAGTTGCGGTTTAACATGTAGAGTATGTGGTAAAGTAACTCCAGTTGTTGATTTTAATGTGAAATGATTGTTCACTAGTGTACACTATATATATTTTATTGCAGACCGCTTTTCATCAGTGGGTTCTACAACTGGGAACATCTCAAGCGGACAAGTGCTTCAATATGAAAGCTCTTCATGTTTTGTGGATGGCAGTTATAAATATGAAGAATACCATGAAAGTTATATGAAAATAGATGGATCAAAAACAGGAAAAGATGAATACAAGGAATCCAAAGGATTTGCAGTTATTAGTGCTCAGGGTTATGATCTTTCACATTTTAGTAAAGCTGATGAAATTCGGAGGAAGAAATTATTAAATAATTCCTACGGAAGCTTCAAAGGTCTAAAAGAGGATAGACGTGACTCTCAGGAGAATAACTTGAAGTCAGGTCGATCTCGATTGGTTCCTTCTGTAAGTTTCAACGACAAGATTTTATCTGCTTCAGCTCCAAAAGGGAAGCTAGCAGTTTTTAGGCTTTCTTTTAAGAGGAAATCAGGTGATATTGGGGAAGAAGCTAGTGAACACTGTAAGTACTCAAGTTTTTGTTGCACAACTGCAATTCAGCATTTCTTTATCAACGTGTATTTCCATGATTTTCAAGCACCACTTCTTTCGTTGTCTAATTTTATTATCCTAATATAACTTAAGGTTGCATGAGTTTTCTCTCAGTCTATATTTCTTTGAGTACAGTATTGAGCCTCAATTTTGGACTTTCCACTTTATTCGTGTTACATGCAAATGTGTAACTTCGCAAGACATTCAAGTTTATGTGCTTGTAAGTACATGGATTGCTGACATAGAACGTATTACTTGTTGATATATATATGTATTCAGGTCCATCAAAAAGATTCTTGTACCGTCCTAAAGCAGGATTTGTTGTTCCACGTGCCACGGGAGAGAAGCCAACTGCAGGATGTTGGTCTGAGATTCCACCCTCAAATTTCAAACTTCGTGGTCTGACCTATTTCAAGTATGCCATCGACTTACTTGAATCGTCCTCATTTGGTGGTCAGGCTATTATTACTAGTAGTTATTCTATACTTTGTTCTGTGATAGGCAATGATATAATTTTGGAATGATTTACAATGCAGAGATAAGCAGAA
The DNA here is from genome assembly GCA_018804465.1 of Populus tomentosa. Taxonomy (NCBI): domain Eukaryota; kingdom Viridiplantae; phylum Streptophyta; class Magnoliopsida; order Malpighiales; family Salicaceae; genus Populus; species Populus tomentosa. The sequence continues at coordinate 8,971,113 of CM032001.1, forward strand.
GTGCCCTGCTCCAATTCACAGTCCATATACTCCAATTGGCGTTGATGTATTTGTCTGCCCAAGAAAGATAAATCACATAGCTCAACAACTTGATCTTCCAAACTTAAAATCAGATGGGAAACTCCCTCCTCTGTTAATAGTAAATATTCAGGTATATGTTTCTGATAAATCATGGTAATTGCTCAATGTATCTTCTGTGTCCTGCGAAAATAGCAATTATAATTTTGTTGACTTGTAAAGTCAGCAGTTTCTCATGTTATATTGAACCTTCTTGATGCTTCGCAGATGCCAACCTATCCTGCTGCAATGTTCCTTGGTGATACTAATGGGGAAGGGATGAGCCTTGTACTGTACTTCAAGGTTTCTGAAAACTTGGAGAAAGACATTTCTTCCCAATATCAAGACAATATCAAGGTAACTCCGTTTTAAATTGTGTTTTTTTCACCTGCATGCTTTATTTCAGCGATATATATCATAAGGTGTTCAACTTACACTCGCTTTTAAGGTTTACTGTAAGAAGCTAACCTTTCCGTGCAAGTGTTATGTTTATTTTGGCTTCTTATGTCCCATGATGTTGCAGATGCCAACTTGATGCAGAACAAATCTAGGAGAAGTTTGTAGTTTGCTGTGTTTAGGGTTAAGGAGATGTAATCTCTTTCTTTTAATAGAACTCGACTTCCATTACCAAAAAATGAGAGGGCGAGAGCGAGAGAGCACTACTAAGCATAGTGGAGACTTCATCTACACGATATGTTTGTCATCAGATGTTGACTTTGCTTCAACAGGTTCCCAAATCATACGCTCTTCAAATAATTTTTTGATGGGTGCTGAGACGGACTCCGGGATTCTGAGCTTTGTGTACAGTATCTTGTTGATTAAGATGTACAGCATCGAGTGGATTGTCTAGCATTTTGGGACAGATCATTGAACTGGCATTAGATGTTGACTTTGCTTCAACAAGATCCCAAATCCCAAGCCCTCAAATAATTTTATCTAGAAACCACCACTCAATTGAACATTTGGATTCAGACAACTTTCGTAGCATCATTTTGTTCTCCCAAAGGACTACGACATCAAGGGGAACCTATAACATCATGGCATAATGACAATTAAAAGGGTGATTTCTAGTTCAGTAGGGCCTTTGGGTGATAATCATGGAGAGAAAAAAATGAGCATGGAGAATATTCATATTGGGAAGAAACATCTGTTTTCCCTCAATTTCATTGTATGAGGAAATCACTATAATATTTCATCCAATGTACTTCCAATGACTTCTTGAAAATACTCTTCATGCTGTTTTAGTTTGTTTTCCTGGGTTTCAACACACTCTGTGTTCTCTTATCTTTGGTTGCTTTTATCTTGGTTGACTGAAATTTTCTTTCAAATGTGACAGAAATTGATTGAGGATGAGATGGAAAAGGTCAAAGGTTTTGCAAAAGATTCAACTGTTCCATATAGAGAAAGGCTAAAGATCATGACTGGGTTGGTTAATCCCGAAGATCTCAATTTGAGTTCTACTGAAAGAAAGCTTGTTAGTGCTTATAATGAAAAGCCAGTTCTTTCTCGTCCCCAGCATGAATTTTTCAAGGTAAAGCACGGATTAAATTATTTTTGGTTCAGCCAAATGTCAAATCAGTTTGCAGACGATCAACTATACTGTTGAAATTTCGTTGGATAATAACAGACTTGTGGTCTTCTTTCTCATATTTTGCTACAACAGACAGTAATTACTTCCTAGTTTCTTTCTTCTCTTTTTGTTTCCACTGTGAAATATGCTATAGTGATTCATGACCATGCCCATCCTACTGTTCATGCAGGGTCCTAATTACTTTGAGATTGATCTGGATATCCATCGCTTCAGCTACATATCAAGAAAGGGACTAGAATCATTTCGAGACCGCCTGAGGAACGGAATACTTGATCTGGGTCTAACTATCCAGGTGATCAATCTAACTTATCACATGCATTCTTTACTGCAGGACATTCAGGCTCGTCTGGCGTCAGTGTCTATCCAAGTTAAAGTTTCCATATGCTAAACCTAAGATCACTGCACAGATAGAACTAACCCCACCTTTATCACCTGAGCTAGCTGGTTCTACAAGGTTGCTTCCTATTTTTGTTTTTGTCGATGTTTTATTCTGTGCACAAGAGGAGGATTAAGGAACTGGATAGTAAATCATTAAGGCTATATATATTTGATCGAGAGCAGTACTCTCAAGCTCTCAAGCTCATTCTGGGGTCAATGTTTTTCTTGTATTAACAGGCACAGAAACAAGAAGAACTTCCGGAGCAAGTGTTGTGCTGTCTGAGATTGAACAGAATTGATTTTGTGGATCGTGGTCAACTGCCGAGGCTTATGACCATTGATGATGACTAATATGGATATATTCCTGCATATACCACTGTTCAATCATGGAAGGAGTTGAAACTCCTTGATCTCTAATAATGAAAAGGTGAAATATGTTTATTACGTGATGCGCACAAGTAAATAATGAAAATACAAATATTGTTCTTGTAATAATTTTGTGTTTATATTTTTGGATAAACTAAGTTCTTAAAAAAATTAATTTTTTTTTTTATAATTTTAAATTATTTTAATGTGTTGATGTTGTAAATTAAAATTTTAAGAATAATAAAAAAATATTATTTAGATGTATTTTCATGTAAAAAGCATTTTAATAAAATAACTGCTGTTATAATATTAAACATATCTTAAATTAATTCAAAAATATTCCTGGTCAAGTGAAAGAAGTGAAAGACCTTTTAAATGTTAAAGGAACAACTAAATTATTGAGGAATAAAAATGACAATTCATGAAAAATATTTTAGTGAAGTTGTGTTTTTTATAAACTTTTATTATAATAACACAATTAGTTGGATTAAATTGTCCATTAGAGATTATAATTCTCAATCAAAATGTTCATTAGAATTAAAATTTTTTTTTAAAAATAATATTCGAAGTAAGAAGTGTTGATCAATTTAGAACTAACAACTCCAAGCACCTTAAATTTTTTGGGCAAAGTACATAGTAATCCCCCAACTATCATCCAATTCTCAATAGGGTGTCCAAACAAAAACAAATTCCCAATTGAATCTTTAGCTAGTAGACATTACCCAATTCACCTTCTCGATAAAAGTTTTTGCCTTTATTATCAAAAGGACTCAATCCTGTCATTAATTTTAATTATGGTTTTTGTGGAGTAATGTAAGATAGATTGGGATTCAATTGAGAATTGTTTTTTTTTTTTGTACCAATTTGAGTCATGTGATAGTTGGAGGACAAATCGGCACTTCACCCTATTTTGTGTAAAAAGATTTTTCTATTTTATTATTTTTAAGATTTGAGTTAGTTGATTTATGTCCATCCAAAATAAAGATATTTAAAGAATTTTTTTAAAAAAATATATATAAAATTTTAAATAAATCAACTAAATTATGAATTATTTAACTTTAAATTTAATTTTTTATTTTTAACTAGGTTTGTTTGAAATTATAATAATAATAATATTTGAAAATATTTTTCATTTAAAAAAATATTAATTTTTTTTTATTTTTTTAAATTATTTTTTATATCATTAAATTTAAATAATTTAAAAATATAAAAAAATTAAATAAAATAAAAATTCAAAACTTTTAAAAATATAATTTACATCACATTTCAAACAATGTTGAAGGTTAAAGGTGTGGTTTTCCGAGATATGGGTCAGCCACCGAGAACCACCGGATCACTTCAAGTTTAATAACTGTGATTAGTTTTTTCATTTCCAAAAAAAATTGTTTAAACAAAAAACCAAGAGAGAGCGCCTTGCTGGCGTTCCCGTACGGCACCTGCTCTCTCTCGCGACGGAACGGGATATTTATTATATTCAAATAAAACGGCAGGGATACAAGCGTAAATATAGAAAGCGTATAGTGGCAAAAAAAAAAGAGAATGAAAATTAGGGTTGCTCTGGTATAAATTGAAGAGTGATGGCGAGCGGGCAAGATCTAAATCACGCCCAAGGCCGAGCGCTTCCCTCTTTAGTTAGGGGTGGCGTGGTATTCCACGAGAGAGGTTTATCAATATTCGTGGCGCACGTCAGTGCGTTGGGCGCACAATAAGAAATAGGGAACTCCATGGCCGCTTTGCTGCTCTAGTCTTTGCAGTCAAGGCGAGGGTATTGTCCTACATCTTTTCTTCCTTTTTTTTTTCATATTCTTTTCCCATATTTTTTTTAGTTTTTAATTTCGCACAGAAATTGTTTTCCAGAGATTATTATTTGTCAAAGTATTTTTCTGTGTGTGATCGTAGAAAACTGTTCAACAAATAATATTAATGATTATTGTTTTTTCTTTTTAATATTGCAAAATAATTAATTGGTTTTTGAGAGATATTAGAAAATTTATGGGTTTTTTTATTCATATAAATGGTTTTTTTTACAATTAAATTGTTTCTCTTGACATGGTGGTTGTTCTTGATATCAAAAATCATGGAAGTGATATTTTTTTTTATTTTTATATAGATCTGGATATCTATATTCATTTGGGCACTCAATATGAACCAAATATATTTTCCTGAGGTGTCAAGTAGTAAAGAAAGTGCGAGTAATTTTGAAAATTTAGAATAAACTGAATTTAATCTTAAATAACATTTAATTACTATCATTTATTTACCTTTTGTTGGTTTTATATTGGAATTGTTAACAGCTTTTATAAAAGCAAGTATCATGGGCCTGCGCCTTCTCATCCATTCTTATCCAGCTCAAAAAACATGAATTTTATGTCAGGCAAGGGTTATATGCGGCCACAACTTTTCTAATAATAAATGATATTTGATGTTTTTAAGATACAGAAGCATGAACATGTTCTACTTGAAAACAATGGTTGATCTTTCTAGAAAAATAATCAAATGAATCAAAATCTAGAAAAGTAATCGATAAATAGTTACCACACACTTCAATGGAATAAAATGAAACTAACTTAACAATTTATTCTGTGTTCTTGGTTCAAAATTTAAAGATATGGATGATTTTTGAAAGGTTGTATGGTGAATAAAAGAACGATGGTTGATCTTTCTAAATTAAGAAAAAGAACTTAAAAACAAGAAATGAAAAAGACAAAAAATCCTATGAAAAAAGAAATTCCTGAAATTAAGAAATTGAAAAGTGCAAATAATAACGCGAAGTCCCAAACCGTCATGAAAGATATGGTAAAAATCTTTAAAATCTGCACACAAGAGTAACTTACAATGTTCTTGTCTATTCTTAGCCACTTATAATAATAGTTAGAGTCTCTTTGGATCTGGAAGTGTAATAATGATGATAATTTAAAATATTTTTATTAAAAATAAATTAAAATAATTTTTTTATTTTTAAAAAATTATTTTATCAAAACAATTCAAAAATATATATATTTTTTATTTTAAACAATAAAAAAATTTAAAATTTTTTAAAATATAATTGCATTGTATTTCCAAACATAATAAAAAGTGAAGGTCATGAAACATATTTTAATAAAAAGTTCTAATAAAAAGTGAAGGCCATGAAAACTGGGTTTTGTTGGAATATAATCATGTTTTTTTTAGGGTGTTTTGAGGATGGTAATAATTGTAGTTCAAAGTATTTTTTTATTTAAAAATATATTAAAATAATATATTTTTAATTATTTTTTAAAAATTATTTTTGATATTAGTATATTAAAATGATTTAAAAATATTAAAAAATATATTTTTTTTCTCTTTGTTTCAACCGTGTTTCTAAAAATATTACTGATCATTTCAACTTTAATTCGATAAATATGTTTAGTATAATTAAAAATAGTTGATTTCAAACCCTGATAAATAGTTCAATTAATCAAACTTTAGGTGTGTGTTTCAATGATCATGGGTTTGAGTCCTTCTAGAGTCATTAGAGGCTTACATGATCGTTAACTACAGAGCTCATGAAATTAATCGAAGTGCATGCAAGTTCACCCAGACAACCATAATAATAATAATAATAATAATAATAGATGATTTCATCATGAGATTTTTTCCAAGTATCACAATCCAATGCATGCCAACATTTGTCATTGTAATTCAAGCATATGGTGGTTAAACAAAAAAAATAACATTCAACGGTGGTTTAGGATAGTTAATTTTAACAATGTATGACAGCATAAGAAAATACATAATATTATGCCCAATATGGACCTATGGTCATATAATTAAAACCTGTCAGCTTTCCAAATGTTAAGCTAAAACAAAATATATATTCTTACAGTTAATTTCCAATAAGTTGTTAAGCTAAACTAACTCCAATTAACTTTATCATAACTTAATTTTGGATCCCTCAAAGGTTTTTTCATAAAATATATATATATTTTTCCTTTTTTATTAAAAAATCCCATAAAACTAAAAATTTAAAATCCAAAATATTCTCGGGACATGAGAAGATAAACCTTCGAACTGTAAAATATCAAAATATCACAAGAATAACTAGATTAAGGATATTTTGACAAGATGAGATGTAGAAAGAAAGAAAATTGAGGTTGAAAACCAAACTTGATCAAAATTGAAAGAATTAATCAAGTCTAAGATTTAATTAAACTTTTAATAGGTTCGATTAACTTATTTAAGGATTTATTTGAAAAGAAACTAAGTTTAAAAGTCAAACGGATAAAGATTAGAAAAATCAATTAAGTGTAAGGACTTAATTAAATTTCTAATGGGCTTTATAGATTTAATCAAGAACTTAATTGAAGAAAAATCAAGTATAGAAGCTTAATTTGGATCAATTCACAAAGATTAGAAGATTAGAGACACAATTAATAATTAGAAAGGCTAAATTAGTACAATCAGAGGTTTGGTTGAAAGAAATTTCAAAATTAAAGGCTAATTAAATGGTCAAATTGAAGAATTTCAAGACCAAGAAATAGTTCTCATGTGAAAAAAAAAAATTCTTACAAGAACATGCATACAATTATTAAGAACATAAAAATTAAGAAAACAAATATAATGAAAAAACAAAAAAGAAGAGAAGAAAAAAATCTTACATTAATTTTGTTGCGAGTAAAGTTGAATTTTTTTTTTATAAAATATATTAAGTAACAAAAAAAACTAAAAAGATACAAGAAAAAGAGAAGAGAAAACATAGTTGCATGTAGAGGAAAAGAGAAGACAAGGAGTTGAGGAGAGAAGAAATAGAAAGAGAGGGACATTGATGTTTTTTACACAAGAAAAAGAAGAAGAGGTGCGTCTGTTATGAAATTAGCTATTCTAGCTTTTAAATTGAGATTTTTTATCGATAAATAATTAATATTAATATTGTTAATTATTCTGTCAGTGATTCTGGTTGTAATATTTAATTTAATCAAAATTTTTTAGAAATCCTCCAAATATGACTAGAAAATTTTCATTTCATCAGTGATTTCACATGTAATATTTAATTTAAAATTTTTAAAACCCCCTAAATATCACTAATGGCCTTTTCAGCTCATCAAAGATTTTATCTATAAAGAACAATAATTAATAGTGCAATTGAAAAGTTAACAGTTTCAAAGCTCACTAGAAAAATACCAACGGACTTAATCCTTCAATGATCCCATATGTAATTGACAACATGAAGAGTGTAATTGAGAAGTGAACTGTCTCAAAGCTTTCTGGAATATACAGATATACTTATTTTGTTGGTATCTCTATTGGTATTTTATAATTCTAATGCTCTCTTAAATATTATGAATGGATTAATACTGTTGGTAATGTCATTTGTATAAATAACATGTCATTGTACCTTTTGATTTCTTTTTTTGATTCCTTATTTTTTCACTATAATCCCCTAGATATATATTGGTGAAATATCTATATTGATGTTTATTAATGGATATAACAAAAGAATATTCTATCGGTAAAATTTATTATAATTTATTGACAAAAATATTTTGTCGTTATTTTTATTTGTATTTGTTAATTTACTGACAATAATATATATATATATATATATATATATATATATATATATATATATATATATATATTAAAGAACTCTAAAATGCATGGGGAAAGTACTGTAGCTTTCCCCACGGTTTTCCCTGCCAAGCCATATCGCCTCTGCCACGAAATATATTATATATTATCACTGTGTAAGTTTGAAAAAAAACGACATCATGATGTGGTGTTTAAGATGCTTTGAAAAATTAGGCTGCTGTTGTTTTGTTTCCCTGTAATTGGGTCTTCTTTTTCTTCTGTCAACGACATCATGATGTGGTGTCTGAAATGCTTTGAAAAATTAGGCTGCAGTTGTTTTCTTTCCTTGTAATTAGGTCTTCTTTTCCTTCTATCAAGGGAATAATGAATTGTCTGACATCTTATCACCTTTAAAATAATAAAAAGGCGTAGAGAATGTCAGTCTTTTCAATGCTGCATTAAATGCTTTCAGGCTCCGTTTAGATAAAGTCAAGCTGACCAATCTTTGACATCATTTCCGTTTTCATTGTTTCCTTTTGTCACCTCTCCTTTTCCCCAGCCAAAAACCACACTAGCAATCAATATCCACCGTTGTTTTTCTGCCTTCTCCAGTGGCTGAAGTGGATCACCAGCAGCTTCACCGTGGATCACCATCCAGCAACAGCAGCAAACACCTCCCGCAGGCTAGGTAGCTTCTTCTCTTCTTGCATCTCCACGTAAATCATGCATCTCTCAGCTCCCACCTCTCTCAGCAAGCAACTTTAGAGTGACAGTAGCTTTTAACAGATTTCAGAAGATGGAACTGTATGTTCCAACTCAACTTAAGACTGATGATTGATACATAAAAAAAACCTATCATTTATTTTCCAGAGAATTATGAAAGGAGGGGCACATTCAAATAGAGATTTTCTTCTTCTTTTTTTTCTATCCTGTCAACTACAGACACTTCTCAAAGCTCCTGATACAGTAAATAGAGTGAGACATGCATCTAAAACTACCCTTATTCAATCGTTGATGGATGATATCTAGAAGCAACCAGAAGTCTTATGATTACCCATACAGTCAGATAAGCTAAACCTATGATCATGTAAAGCGTTCATGGAAGTCCAGGGGTAACAAAGAAGGTAACGAAACACTACATGGATCTCACTGAAACATCAAAGATCATATCGCTATGGCAAGTCTGAAAAGTAAAAATATGGGAAACAATAAAAGAATCCCATGAAGGCATGAAGTGTTTATGTTTGATCAAGTAAACAGTATTTGAGGGAATTAATACACCGTTGTTTTTCTACCTTTTCCAGTAGCTGTAGTCGATCACCAGCACCTCCACCGTGGACCACCAGCAGCTCCACCGTCGACCACCATCCTCACGACAGACCAGCAACAACAGCAAGCACCTCCTCCAGGCCAGGTTGCTTCTTCTCTTCTTGCTTTTCCACGCAAATCATGCATGAATGCTGTAAAAAAAAAACAACAAACCCTGTAGAATACATGAGTAATTAATTACCTGTTGCAGATCGCCGCCTTTGTCTATCAATAAATAATAAAAAAAAACTTTAAAAGAAGATGAACTTACCTTGACAGTGATGTCGTCTTCTTCTCCTTCGGTTGATCATCTTCCTCAACATGAGGTAGCCACGCATCATGATCTCACGGAATCGGACCAGAGAAGCTGCTGCTGGTTCCGCTGATGGAGCCAATAAAGTTCAGATTTCATTTCTCACAAGGCAGTCGGCAGATAGTGTCAACTCCAGAGGAAGCAGATTGCAAAGTCTTCTACAACAATCAACTTCTAAAAATCCGTTCTCAAACTCGGTTCCTTCTCCTCCTTCGCAGATCGCTGCCTTCGTCTATCAATAAATAATAAAAAAAAAACTTTAAAAGAAGATGAACTTACCTTGACAGTGATGTCGTCTTCTTCTCCTTCGGTTGATCATCTTCCTCAACATGAGGTAGCCACGCATCATGATCTCACGGAATCGGACCAGAGAGGCTGCTGCTGGTTCCGGTGATGGAGCCAATAAAGTTCAGATTTTATTTCTCACAAGGCAGTCGGGTTTTTGCCATCTTTCAACTCATTCGGCATCCTTTTCATTCCATGTTTTCCTACCCTTAATAATTAAGGAGTCTGGCTGAAGCATAGGCAAAACAAGCTCAGTCAGATTCAATTGACCGAGACTGGCGACAGAGGGATGATTCTGTGGTTTCCGTGAGTTCAGGGCTTAGGGGTGGGGCTTCGATTGATAGATGAAGCTAAGAGCGCATCTGGTCTTCACGAAAAAAGCAACGGGTTACGGGCTCATCTCATATGTTCGATTCAGGCATCTCTCTTATTGAAGCAGAAAATAATTCGGGGGGACGTGGAACCGGACAACATATTTTTTGGTCTGGGTTTGTTGCCGAGTAGCATGGACACCTTCCCACGTGTTTGTCTGGACTTGGTCTCATCACATGTTATTTTACTATGCACATAGGTACAGCATTATAGGTAGATCCATGTGAATTCCACTTCCCGTGATAAAATTAATGTCCTATGCTATTATTTTTTATGTTGGAAAGGTTACTTTATTACAAAGTATTTTTAAAAAATATTTTTTCCTGTGCTTATTTTTATTTTTAATTTTATATATTTAATTATTTAAATGTATTTTATAAAAAAAATGTTTAATGAAATATATTTGATCATCAACCTTCAAATTTAGTTCATACGTACCCTTGCCTTTGGCTAATCTGAATTCTGATCTTCGATCTGATGGAAAGGTAAACAATTCATGGCAAGTAAAACCAAACGCAGAGGGTTTGAAATGAAAATGAAAATGACTGATGTGGTAGAGGCCTATAAGAGCTTCCTATTGTAGTGCAAAATTAATTATTACATTTCGTGAGCTTCGGAGGATGTGCCACCTCTCTCTTGCACCCTTATGTGTTGTGCTTCGCAATTGTTGCCAGAGGACCAACTGTAACAACCCGGCTTTCCAAGCCCAAAACACAATAAATTTTTTTTTTTTTTATGCATTCAATCCACATGGTGCCGGCAATCAATGAATCTAAATCCTCACATCATCGAAATACAATCCATACAATCAACATTTCATTTCAAAGTGAATCTTACACAAACACGTAATATTAAGGTTGCTTGATTTGAAGTTCATATTAAAAATATATACATAGACATGAGTTTACAGTCTTCTCCTACTAATAGTCATCACAATTTTAAACAAAAAGGATCTAATAAAAGTTATACATTCAGTACATTAATCCATACAAAATACATTGTGATTTAAGATACATCTACATAATTCCTTGCAAAATAGGTTCCCGTGTATCGGGTTTCCTAGACCTCTCGTTGGTGTGAAGTCCCTGCAGCAGTACAAACATTTAAGAGAATGCAAATATTTAATAATAATAAGAATGGTAACTCACGGTTTGGCAATTAAATAAAACATTAACAATTATAATTTCTTCATGTATTTGCTACAACAACTAGTAGTACATATAGATACACAAGTTTTCGGATGCCATTCGCCAAAACTAGTCATTCATTTGTGTCGGCCATCCCTGGCGAAAGCTGCGTCGTGGTTGAATATCTTGCTCACTTTCCCATAAAATATATTATCACTGTACAAGTTTGAAAAAAACGACATCATGATATCAATGTCTTAAATGCTTTCCGGTTTCATTTAAATAAAGTCAAGCTGGCCAATCTAAGACTTAGTGGTGCATTAAATAAATGTGGCATTGGCATCATTATACATACATGCTTGCTTTTCCGTTTTCATTGTTTCCTCACTGTTGTTTTTCTGCCTGAAGTGGATCACCAGCAGCTTCACCGTGGACCACCATCCTCACCACAGACCAGCAACAGCAGCAAGCACCTCCCGCAGGCCAGGTAGCTTCTTCTCTTCTTGCTTTTCCACGCAAATCATGCATCTCTCAGCTCTCACCTCTCTTATAATATTTCAACACATTGTCACCTCTCTTCTTCCCCAGCCAAAAGCCACACTAGCAATCAACATCCACCGTTGTTTTTCTGCTTTCTCCAGTAGCTGCAGTGGATCACCAGCAGCTCCACCGTGGACCACCATCCTCACGACAGATTAGCAACAACAACAAGCACCTCCCCCAGGCCAGGTAGCTTCTTCTCTTCTTGCTTTTCCACGTAAATCATGCATGAATACTTCAAAAAAAAAAAATTCAGCTCCAGAAGAAGCAGACTGCAAAGTCTTCTACAATAATAAACTTGAAAAAAGCTGTAATAACATATCAATCTCAATCTCCATAAAAATTAAATTCTCAAGAGAAATGAAAAAAAAATTGACTTACTTGGATTTAATCATGTCAGGAAATATCAAAACATCTCCGTTCTCAAACTCGGTTCCTTCTCCTCCTTCACAGATCGTCACCTTCGTCTATCAATCAAAATTATTAATAAATAATTAAAAAAAAAACTCTTTAAAAGAAGATGAACTTACCTTGACAGTGATGTCGTCTTTGCAAGTTTTCAAAACGGTGGAGACGAGTTTCGGTAGATCATCTTCCTCAACATGAGGTAGCCACGCATCAGGGTTCTTGAAGCAAAGGAACACGTGTCTGTCATAAGGACCAACAGTTCCCGTCTTCTCCGTCCAAAATTGAAAGACACGTCATCGTGCTCTCTCGGTTGCTTTTGAAGTCAGAGAGTGAAAAGGGAGAGGTTTTGCTACTGGAGGTGAAGATAAATTGAGGGTGAAGGATATGAGAGAGCGGGCAGGGTGCGCAATGCGCATATAAGAATGGAGCGGGTAGGGTGATCTTTCTGGTTCAAGCAGATCGCGTCCCGTCCCAAGCGGTTCATCTTTCAAAACACGGGATAGACATTCTGGGAAACGGAAGGACCGAGACAGTACGTTTATGTTTTTTCATTCACGCTTCGATGAAACTATGCTTATTGCCATCTCATTCATTCGGCATAAATGAATTGTCAGTGCGAGTAGATCTGTTCAGAACATATTTACATAGATGTATTTTAAACTCAATAATTAAGGAGTTCAAATTATAACGGCCACGCGCTACAGGGAAAGTTAAATTTTATTGATTTTTTTTAAAAAATCATTAAATAACACTAACAACTTTTTAATCTCAGTAATTTTATTTATAAAAAGCAGTAATTAACCATACGAATTAATTAAACTAGATATTTATATAAACAGGGTCCATCCTCATTCAATACGAAAGTGACCGATCATGGGTCAAGTCTACGAATTAATTATGGCATGGTTACTACTGAAGCATTAGGAAATTACACGAGGAGTTCCACCAAAGAAAAGGAGACGCCAACTTTGAATTTTATAAAAATGCACAGAAGGGGTACCCACCAATGAAAGTGAAGGTAGCTTTTACGACTTGAACAGAGACCTATATAAAATTATAAATTAAACACAGTGAAGAGCATAGTACTTTAATATTAGCCGTGACTTTTTCAATTTTTTATCAACATGAATTTTTAAATAAAAGTCTTAAATAAGAGTTTAAATGATTTAAATTCAAGATTAAAAATGTAATTTCTTAGTCAAAATGTCTTATGTAATTTTTTAGTTTTGTTTTAGTTTTATTTTGTTCGTTGAGGAGTATGGTTTAATTTTTTTTTTATCCGTCTTCGTGCGCCCATGTTAGGTGCATCTGTCTCACACCACATTCTGGGTTCTATGCTTTTGTTTGTCCAGCAGCTGTGCATAATGATCAATTTTTTGTCGCGGACAATTGTATTTCCACATACAAAATTTTATGCTTTTGCTAAGCTTTGGGAACTTCTTTTGTCATTTTTTATAAAATTTGAAGAGATGTTTTTTCATTACATGCCGCACCATAGAGTGGCATATCATTTTTGTAATTATATATGTTTGTGTAATGAGTAAGGTAGCTCTTATGGTATACAAATATTGCTCAGAAAATATTGGTGGTTCGGCACTAAATCATACAAATATGGCATATCATTTTTTAATACGATTTTGTTTTGATTTTGTTACTTTCCTTTGAATTTTATAAAAATGCACAGAAGGAGACTTGGATAAAAAAAATATAAAGGTTCTAAGTATATATTTATATAATATAAATATATATTTTGTGTTAGATACGGGTTATGTTTTATAATATTTGTATCTTATCTATTATTTCATTGATTACACCCATCCATTAGAGTTAATATCAATCATGTTCGGATTTAATTGTAAATAAACTATAAATTATTATAATTTTGTTGCAGTAATAAATCTTAATATTATTTTTTTTCATGGATATTGCATGTTATTAGAACTAATGCAATTAATAATTAGTAGGGTGTTTAAATTATGAACTTAATCATAATTCAGGTACTTTTATTTCAAAATCTTTTGAAAATCATAATACATTGAGGTGTGTATGACTTAATTCATCTTAATTATTCCAAAATTACATAGACTTAATCACAGTGGTATGTTTCTTTACCCTGGGATTATGAAATCCTAATCCTCCAATGTTCATCCTAATCGTCCATGATTGGAATTTCAAAACAACACACCAAACATATACGTTTTTAAAAAATGAAAAGCATTAGGTAAACATCGCATGATTGTAATATTGACAGGTGGAAGCTACCAAAGAAAGTCCCATGAGATGAATATGATTTATATTATTATCAACCAAAACATAATTTATTAAATGAGATATCAAAACATAATTTATATTATTATTTAACAATTCAATTATTTAAACCGAATTTTATATTAAATTATGCAAAAATCTAAGCAATTTAATTTATTCAATTAATAAGTTGGATAGTCGAATAAATAAAAAACTGTGCAAGATATAATTTGATTTTTTATAATTATTTTCAAAACAAAGTAGTCTTAACTTAAAAAAGAATCCCAAAACAATTACATTTTCAAACCTGTATCTTAAGCCCTGAATTGAATTTTAATAACATTGTAAAAAAAAAAATCCAACTCCGTTGGTTTTTCCTTTTTTACAGTTCCTCGCCACTCTTGGCGTCTTCCGCTCTCACCATCCATACATTTTGCTTGATTGGAGTTCATGAGATGAAGACAAAATGAACTCCAAATTCACATGAAATTAAAAAGCAAGCTTCCTTTACTGAAAAACAAATGCTATTATTATATATACAAGTCTCCTCCCTCAAAGCCACCTTATGTTAGAGCCTCTCTAATAAATTGCAGAAATTATTGCTATTATTTTTTGCAGCTTATACCATTTTTTTTTTGTTTCCTTACCTTTTTTTCTTTGTGTTTCTTGGAGCACTTGATGGAGTTGCGATACTAATTTCTTTTACCTAAATATGTTGCCTCATCTTTTATTTTTATTTTTGTTTGTTCTTTCATGCCTGATTCTCCAGATCTTATACCCTATGTCTGTTTATTTTTATCCTTGCACATATTAATCAAAATTTAACTTTGTTTTTCAGGTCTTTTGAAGGGGCTCCTTTTATTTATCATCAGTATTTTCTCAGGTTTATTTTGTGCCTCTCTCTTATTTACTTTATCCATTTGTATTTCCTTGCATGCTTAATCATGGTTATGGTATTTCTATGTTTAGCAACACATAATGTCTTTTTTTAATTGCTTGATATTTTATTGTTATATCTTCATCCTTTCCCGAACCAAGGAGTTGTGTTTTTAGCTAAGCCTACCCTATCATCATGTCTTATGATATATCAAACATTTTAGTCTAATATCATTCCTTCACCTTGCAAGCCAGTTAATCTTTCGCCAACACTTAATTTCATAATTTTTTTTTAATTATCCCTATGTTTACATTGTTTCTTTAGAAAGTGCATGTCATTGGGATTTTCTCTATCCCTGTGTTTTCCTTCACTTAGTGATGATCCTGTACTAATCATGGTTTTTTTGTGTTTTTCTTTCATTTACCTTGGCGTCCAATTATCTATCTATATGTATAAAACATAAAATATTTACCTCTGGATGCTTTTGTTATGCTTGCATTTAACTATCTCCACTTAACTTTTACAACTAACTTTATGAATCTGCTATCTATTCCTATATAACATGTGCAAAAAAATATATTACACACTTTAACACCCGCAGCATCGCGCGGGTATCAAGGCTAAGTGAGATTGTTACTAGCATTTAAGTCATTCCTGCCTAGGAGGCTTATTGTAGGAATTCGGCAGCGAGAACTGGTTCGTTGCGGGCTGCCAGTTCGATAGCGACAACTGTTTCGCTGGCGGCAGCCAGTTCGGCAGCGAAAACTGCATCGCTATTGGTGCCACAGTTTCGCTGCACAACGCACAACTCGGCAGCGAATATCAATTCGCTGCAGGAAGTTCAGTCGTGGCAGCGAAACAGAATTTCGCTGCGCAACACACAAATCGGCAGCGAATATCAATTCGCTGCAGTAGGTTCCGTTGCGGCAGCGAAACAGAATTTCAGCAGCGAATATCAATTCGCTGCAGGAGATTCAGTTGCGGCAGCGAAACAGAATTTCGCTGCGCAACACACAAATCGGCAGCGAATATCAATTCGCTGTAGGAGGTTCCGTTGCGGCAGCGAAACAGAATTTCGCTGCGCAACACACAAATCGGAACCATCAATTTAAGCACATAGTTCTTCAACAAAATTCCAGCAATAACATCACAGCAGAACACATTAAATTCCAGCACTAACATCTCAGCAGAACACATTAAATTCCAGCAAGAACATCACAGCAGAACACATTAAATTACAGCACTAACATCACAGCAGAACACATTAAATTCCAGCAAGAACATCACAGCAGAACACATTAATTGCATCAACGATCATCACAACAGAACACATTAATTCCAGCAGCAACATCACAGCAGAACACATTTAATTTCAGCACCAACATCCCAGTAGAACACATTCATTCCAGCAGAACACACACGCACATGCATGCTGGCCTACCCCATAGTTAAAGCCAGCTTCTACCATAATTGTTACTAGCATTTAAGTCATAACACTTGCATTTAAAGTGTGTAATATATTTTTTTGCACATGTTATATAGGAATAGATAGCAGATTCATAAAGTTAGTTGTAAAAGTTAAGTGGAGATAGTTAAATGCAAGCATAACAAAAGCATCCAGAGGTAAATATTTTATGTTTTATACATATAGATAGATAATTGGACGCCAAGGTAAATGAAAGAAAAACACAAAAAAACCATGATTAGTACAGGATCATCGCTAAGTGAAGGAAAACACAGGGATAGAGAAAATCCCAATGACATGCACTTTCTAAAGAAACAATGTAAACATAGGGATAATTAAAAAAAAATTATGAAATTAAGTGTTGGCGAAAGATTAACTGGCTTGCAAGGTGAAGGAATGATATTAGACTAAAATGTTTGATATATCATAAGACATGATGATAGGGTAGGCTTAGCTAAAAACACAACTCCTTGGTTCGGGAAAGGATGAAGATATAACAATAAAATATCAAGCAATTAAAAAAGACATTATGTGTTGCTAAACATAGAAATACCATAACCATGATTAAGCATGCAAGGAAATACAAATGGATAAAGTAAATAAGAGAGAGGCACAAAATAAACCTGAGAAAATACTGATGATAAATAAAAGGAGCCCCTTCAAAAGACCTGAAAAACAAAGTTAAATTTTGATTAATATGTGCAAGGATAAAAATAAACAGACATAGGGTATAAGATCTGGAGAATCAGGCATGAAAGAACAAATAAAAATAAAAATAAAAATAAAAGATGAGGCAACATATTTAGGTAAAAGAAATTAGTATCGCAACTCCATCAAGTGCTCCAAAAAACACAAAGAAAAAAAGATAAGGAAACCAAAAAAAAATGGTATAAGCTGCAAAAAATAATAGCAATAATTTCTGCAATTTATTAGAGAGGCTCTAACATAAGGTGGCTTTGAGGGAGGAGACTTGTATATATAATAATAGCATTTGTTTTTCAGTAAAGGAAGCTTGCTTTTTAATTTCATGTGAATTTGGAGTTCATTTTGTCTTCATCTCATGAACTCCAATCAAGCAAAATGTATGGATGGTGAGAGCGGAAGACGCCAAGAGTGGCGAGGAACTGTAAAAAAGGAAAAACCAACGGAGTTGGATTTTTTTTTTTACAATGTTATTAAAATTCAATTCAGGGCTTAAGATACAGGTTTGAAAATGTAATTGTTTTGGGATTCTTTTTTAAGTTAAGACTATTTTGTTTTGAAAATAATTATAAAAAATCAAATTATATCTTGCACAGTTTTTTATTTATTCGACTATCCAACTTATTAATTGAATAAATTAAATTGCTTAGTTTTTTGCATAATTTAATATAAAATTCGGTTTAAATAATTGAATTGTTAAATAATAATATAAATTATGTTTTGATATCTCATTTAATAAATTATGTTTTGGTTGATAATAATATAAATCATATTCATCTCATGGGACTTTCTTTGGTAGCTTCCACCTGTCAATATTACAATCATGCGATGTTTACCTAATGCTTTTCATTTTTTAAAAACGTATATGTTAGGAGTGTTGTTTTGAAATTCCAATCATGGACGATTAGGATGAACATTGGAGGATTAGGATTTCATAATCCCAGGGTAAAGAAACATACCACTGTGATTAAGTCTATGTAATTTTGGAATAATTAAGATGAATTAAGTCATACACACCTCAATGTATTATGATTTTCAAAAGATTTTGAAATAAAAGTACCTGAATTATGATTAAGTTCATAATTTAAACACCCTACTAATTATTAATTGCATTAGTTCTAATAACATGCAATATCCATGAAAAAAAATAATATTAAGATTTATTACTGCAACAAAATTATAATAATTTATAGTTTATTTACAATTAAATCCGAACATGATTGATATTAACTCTAATGGATGGGTGTAATCAATGAAATAATAGATAAGATACAAATATTATAAAACATAACCCGTATCTAACACAAAATATATATTTATATTATATAAATATATACTTAGAACCTTTATATTTTTTTTATCCAAGTCTCCTTCTGTGCATTTTTATAAAATTCAAAGGAAAGTAACAAAATCAAAACAAAATCGTATTAAAAAATGATATGCCATATTTGTATGATTTAGTGCCGAACCACCAATATTTTCTGAGCAATATTTGTATACCATAAGAGCTACCTTACTCATTACACAAACATATATAATTACAAAAATGATATGCCACTCTATGGTGCGGCATGTAATGAAAAAACATCTCTTCAAATTTTATAAAAAATGACAAAAGAAGTTCCCAAAGCTTAGCAAAAGCATAAAATTTTGTATGTGGAAATACAATTGTCCGCGACAAAAAATTGATCATTATGCACAGCTGCTGGACAAACAAAAGCATAGAACCCAGAATGTGGTGTGAGACAGATGCACCTAACATGGGCGCACGAAGACGGATAAAAAAAAAATTAAACCATACTCCTCAACGAACAAAATAAAACTAAAACAAAACTAAAAAATTACATAAGACATTTTGACTAAGAAATTACATTTTAATCTTGAATTTAAATCATTTAAACTCTTATTTAAGACTTTTATTTAAAAATTCATGTTGATAAAAAATTGAAAAAGTCACGGCTAATATTAAAGTACTATGCTCTTCACTGTGTTTAATTTATAATTTTATATAGGTCTCTGTTCAAGTCGTAAAAGCTACCTTCACTTTCATTGGTGGGTACCCCTTCTGTGCATTTTTATAAAATTCAAAGTTGGCGTCTCCTTTTCTTTGGTGGAACTCCTCGTGTAATTTCCTAATGCTTCAGTAGTAACCATGCCATAATTAATTCGTAGACTTGACCCATGATCGGTCACTTTCGTATTGAATGAGGATGGACCCTGTTTATATAAATATCTAGTTTAATTAATTCGTATGGTTAATTACTGCTTTTTATAAATAAAATTACTGAGATTAAAAAGTTGTTAGTGTTATTTAATGATTTTTTAAAAAAATCAATAAAATTTAACTTTCCCTGTAGCGCGTGGCCGTTATAATTTGAACTCCTTAATTATTGAGTTTAAAATACATCTATGTAAATATGTTCTGAACAGATCTACTCGCACTGACAATTCATTTATGCCGAATGAATGAGATGGCAATAAGCATAGTTTCATCGAAGCGTGAATGAAAAAACATAAACGTACTGTCTCGGTCCTTCCGTTTCCCAGAATGTCTATCCCGTGTTTTGAAAGATGAACCGCTTGGGACGGGACGCGATCTGCTTGAACCAGAAAGATCACCCTACCCGCTCCATTCTTATATGCGCATTGCGCACCCTGCCCGCTCTCTCATATCCTTCACCCTCAATTTATCTTCACCTCCAGTAGCAAAACCTCTCCCTTTTCACTCTCTGACTTCAAAAGCAACCGAGAGAGCACGATGACGTGTCTTTCAATTTTGGACGGAGAAGACGGGAACTGTTGGTCCTTATGACAGACACGTGTTCCTTTGCTTCAAGAACCCTGATGCGTGGCTACCTCATGTTGAGGAAGATGATCTACCGAAACTCGTCTCCACCGTTTTGAAAACTCGCAAAGACGACATCACTGTCAAGGTAAGTTCATCTTCTTTTAAAGAGTTTTTTTTTTTAATTATTTATTAATAATTTTGATTGATAGACGAAGGTGACGATCTGCGAAGGAGGAGAAGGAACCGAGTTTGAGAACGGAGATGTTTTGATATTTCCTGACATGATTAAATCCAAGTAAGTCAAATTTTTTTTCATTTCTCTTGAGAATTTAATTTTTATGGAGATTGAGATCGATATGTTATTACAGCTTTTTTCAAGTTTATTATTGTAGAAGACTTTGCAGTCTGCTTCTTCTGGAGCTGAATTTTTTTTTTGAAGTATTCATGCATGATTTGCGTGGAAAAGCAAGAAGAGAAGAAGCTACCTGGCCTGGGGAAGGTGCTTGCTGTTGTTGCTAGTCTGTCGTGAGGATGGTGGTCCACGGTGGAGCTGCTGGTGATCCACTGCAGCTACTGGAGAAAGCAGAAAAACAACGGTGGATGTTGATTGCTAGTGTGGCTTTTGGCTGGGGAAGAAGAGAGGTGACAATGTGTTGAAATATTATAAGAGAGGTGAGAGCTGAGAGATGCATGATTTGCGTGGAAAAGCAAGAAGAGAAGAAGCTACCTGGCTTGCGGGAGGTGCTTGCTGCTGTTGCTGGTCTGTGGTGAGGATGGTGGTCCACAGTGAAGCTGCTGGTGATCCACTTCAGGCAGAAAAACAACAGTGAGGAAACAATGAAAACGGAAAAGCAAGCATGTATGTATAATGATGTCAATGCCACATTTATTTAATGCACCACTAAGTCTTAGATTGGCCAGCTTGACTTTATTTAAATGAAACCGGAAAGCATTTAAGACATTGATATCATGATGTCAAAATCTGTAATTTTTTTTTTTGCACATGTTATATGGGAATAGATAGTATATTCACAAAGTTAGTTGCAAAAATCAAGTTCAGATAGTTAACAAAGTTAGTTGCAAAAGTTAGTTCAAGCATAACAAAAGCAGCGAGAGGTAAATATTTTATGTTTTATACATATAGGTAGAGAATTGGACGTGAATGAGCAGCAAGCTGTATCAACAACGCAGATGGTGAAGATGCCCAATCAGGTTGTGATGTTGGAAAAGCAAGCATTGACTAACCCAATGTTAATTGGTTTCCTATTGGAAAAAATCAGTGTAACTGTAAGTTATAAATTTTATACAACAACAAATATCAAAAAAATTTTAAAGATAAATCAGTAATGAGAAATGAAGATGTAATTATTGTTGAGCATGTGAGTTCATAAAGAATGGAAACTAATTAGAAGTAGATGCTTACTTTTTCAGGTGATGAAACGGAGAGGCGCTGCTTCTTTGAAAGTTGAGGTGCAGGATTGTCATCATCTTTGTAGAGATGCTCCTTTGATGAGTCTTCATTGAAGGGTTTTGGGTGGGGAAGCTGGGTGCTGAATCATATGTTGAAAGGAAGTACTTAAGGAATGGGAAATGTAAACAATGTGAATGAAAGACAAAATAATTTATTTATTAGTAGAACAATTAAGTAATAACTTTCATAGGATGAATGTAGAGCAAATATGAGATAATGGTGTCTTGGAAGTTAATATCTTGAAATCAAAAAATAAGAATAAAAATAATGATATAGCTGAAAAAAGATTCCACGGGATGATATTTGCATGCCAAATAAGATATTAAGAATGAAAGGGAAGACTATTTATAAAGTTGTTGATCAGGCAAGGAATAATTACTAAAGGAATGCATATCAAAGAAATGAGATAGTGGCCTCCGCTGGTGTGTCATGTTTGCACTGGAATTATTTGTTATGTGTGGGGAGGCAAAGCAAACCTGTCGTGTGGCTCAGCATCATTGAAGGTTAGTGCTCTTTTGACTGG
>CM032001.1:8993780-9015175 GCA_018804465.1 Populus tomentosa
TTCATGAGTTTTCTTAGCAATATTTCTTATTTATAAGCTTGGATAGTTGTCATGTACTCGGCTTCTATTGTGTATAAAGCTATAACAATTTGTAGTTTAGAGACCTAGTTCACAACTCTTTCTGTAATTTTAAACATATAGCCTAGATTGTATATTCTTTTCTAAAGGTCATTTGTAAAATCCGAATCTATGTAACCTCTGATAATGAATTTTGATCTTTTATAAAATAATACAGCATTTGAGGTACCATTGATGTATCTTAAAATCTTCTTAATAGTATTGTCATGTATCGATTGGTTACTCCCTACTGCCTGTGCAATGTTTAGTCTTGTACATATCATGACAAACATTAAACTTTTCATTGTTGATGCATACGATACTTGAGACATCTTCATCCTCTTTGTTTCATTGCTAAGAGACATACTTTACGATACTTTGAAGTTAACAGGAAGTGAGATTAAAATTGGCTTATAATTTTGCATGTTGAAGCCTTACGAGATTTTCTTCAAATAATTATTTTGTGAAAACCAACTCTTCCTTTTACTTCTATGTCAATGAATTTACATCTGTAGAATCTTGTTTCTTGGTCCCCAAATCCTTCACATCAAACTCCCTAGCTAATTGTGCTTTTGATTCTCAGAATCGATTTTTGTTAGGGTTTGCTACCAATATGTAATCCATGTACAACCATAAAATGATAAAATCACCATCTTCTTCAAACTTTTATAATGTATACAATGGTCTGGTCTGAATTGATTCTATTTTACCTAAGACTAATTATATATGATGGAATCAAATTTCTTGTATCAATTCCTAGGCACCTGTTGGAGACCATATAGATCTTTGTTTAATATAGAGACCAAGTTCTCCTTGTCTATTTCAACAAAACCTTCTGGTTGAAGTATTCAAATTTTTTCTTCAAGTTTTTCAAGAGAAAATGCAATTTTCATATTTGACTACTCTAAATGAAGATAAAATATAACATACATCGTCAAGACTACTTTGATTGTTTTAAGTCGTACCACTGACTAAAATATTTCATTAAAATCTATTTATTTATTTTTAGCATATCCTTTTACCACTAATCTTACAAAATAACACTTCACTTAATCATTTCAATCATGCTTTGTAAACCCATTTGTTGTCAATGGCCTTCCTTTCTTATGGTAGAGGAACAACATCCCAAGTTTTATCCTTGTGTAAAACTTCAATTTCCTCTTGCATTGTTGTCATCCACATGAATATATCTGTACCTTTTATAACTTTATGGAAAATGGATGAATCTCCGTATTCTATTAGAAGATAATATGCAATGTTGTTTTTAATAACATATTTTGAGTGTCAAGCTGATAGTCTTCTGTCACAGGTTGATCGTCAGACTTCAAAAGTTTTAGAATCTATATATTCTTGTTCTTCATGCTCTGGTACAAATTCAAAAGAAGTATGATCCAGAGTATTTTCCACCTAAATTATTGTAGTTTTTTTTTCTAAGTGCTATCATTTTCTTTCATTTGTGTTTTATCTTCTTCAAATATCACATCTTTATTGATACTAGCTTGTGGACAGTGGAATCCCATAAACAAGACCCCTTTCACTCTCTTAATATATCCCAAAAAATATTTAGTTTCTAGATTTTAAATCCATTTGTGTATTGTACAACACGTATTTATGTATTGTACAATACATATACATGACTTCCAAATATATATAAAGGAGAATAATCAGTTGGCTTCCTAGTTTATATTTTACTCATTTTATAAGTTAAATATTAGAATGTTTTTTATCTTGATATAAAATTTGTTTTGCAGGAAAACTTGTAACGAGTGATCTAGTCACTTCTCTGGCCTAAGATTATAGATGTGAAAAACCCAATCCTTATATTTTTCATGATACTGATAGACACATGTCACTTTGGTTCTGATACGACTTTGATAGAATCCTAGTGGATTCATCAACAAAACTCAGAAGTTTTCAGTTAATCACCGGGGAGGTTAATTTTTGCTGAAGAATTTAACTTGATGATGTGTGTGTCGTCTTTAATTGTGCCAATAAATATATAAAAGAATTAAGCATTTTGTTCCCTCAGACTCTTGTAAGTTCATTAACTTGGCTGACCTCTATGGATGTGCTAAGACCTAGGATATTATGTAGTCTAAAATTCAACAGACCTCCTAATAAATCTAAACGAAAAAGAAAAGGAGCTTTGATCTTCATCTCATGTGTCTTATTTTCATTGGTTGAATGAAGACAGGTTAACAAAGAGGTAATTAACTTTTTTCATGTCTCTTCACAACACATCTCTACATCTGCAATATATAATGCTAAAGCTTTTTTCATGTCTCTTCACAACACATCTCTACATCTGCAATATATAATGCTAAAGTCCAAGGGGGTATTGCTGGATTTGGTGCTTCTTTCGAAACTTGAAAAAGTATACCTGATGGCTTTCATCTTTGAAGCAAGAACCCTAATGAATCTGATTTCCTCTATTAGAATCATGTAATGGGGGAGGGCTACAATAAACTTCTTTTTTCCCCTTACAAGCCAACATTCCATGTATCACTTCTACGAGCAACTCCGGCAGGAGGCATGATTTTTCTGTATCATTTGTTGTGTTATAAACCGTACATAAGACAGGGCTTTTTCTTTGTTTTTTCTCCTTTCTTTTGGTTGAAAAGGGCACTACTCTCCATTATATATGTGATTGGTCCAGTACAAATTCAAAACCCCCTTTGTTTTTTGTGGAATTTGTGGATTTGAACACATGTTAAAACCTAAGGAAAGGTAGCACTAATACGTCTAAAAGAAGAATTCTTTTGAACTCAAGAATAGTAGAAAGCACTATAAAAGACACAAGGCCTATGATTTTCCCGAGTTAGCAAGGAGTTCTGCACAATTTACTGCCTGCTTGAAGGAATCGAAGGATTTGCCAATCATAGAATCCTTGCATCACATTTCTGCAAAATCAAAACCAAAATCTTTAAGTTTCTCATACTTCACTGGAGCTTAGAGGAAAATTAGTCTTGCCATTCAGGATTATATGAGCTAAGCATATGCAAGATCCTTCAACATGCAACTATTTCTAACTTGTAGCAGATAAAAATAATCTCAGGAATCTAATTCTCAAAGTATCCGACTGCTTAGGCTTTGCTAGAAAAGATACGGATGTAGAATCCTCACCTGTAGCCAACCTTGTTCTTCGAGCTGCTCGACGTATTTGACTTTCATTCCTTTGCAAGAGTTCTTCAATTTTATTTGGTCTGAATAACAAGGGGTCTGAAAATTCAATCTTCTCCCTTTCTTTACTGTGGTCCTACCAGGTTATTGAAATGCAGTTAGTCATAACACCAAAAATTGCTCAGTTATTTCTAAAAATTGTTGAAATATGAGAACGCATTTCACGGGCTGATGTCACATTATCAGATTACTTCTTACCACAACTGCATCTTCAGTTCTGTTGAGATCATTAAAATAGCATGCCTCAGATGCATTGAGAGAATCAAAGGGATCAGATTGGTTATGCTGCTTCTGCATCACATGCTTGGCAGAAGCCTCAAGGAAATTGTTTCTCCCATTTTCTGTGTTAGTGAAGTCAAAGGAGCTGTTCGCAAAGTTGAAACTTGATGAATCTTCAGCACTAATTTGACTTGATGAGACAGATGGATCATAAGATACTGTGGATGTAGAATCCTCTTTCCGTGTCTTTGCCCATGCAAAGCCACTTGATGCTGTGACTTGTGCTGGTCCTGTGAAAGAATAGTGTCCTTTTGTTGCCTGGGCTGTCTCTGAGATTGTATCAGAAAATAAATTTTGCTCTCTGCTCGCTCCTTTTCTTCCTTTCACATCATTATTATCATTAGCCAAACGAACAAATTCAGAGTTTTCTTTCACTTCCTGCATAACCGAAAACAAAGTATCAGGAACTAGCTCACTTCCCTCTATATATATACATATAGAGAGAGAGAGAGAGAAGAGAGAAGAGAGACCTCCTTTGGTGCAAATTTTTTGAAGTTTTGTTCCTGGAATGTCCGATGAACTCTTCTTGGTTTTCTTGGGAGTCCTGGATCTCGCATTCTACTACCAGCCTTTTTCCTGGAGATACAACAGTTATTCAGTGGCAAACATATCAAAATCCTGTTTACATAACCGCATAGTTCATAGGGCTGAATTTATCCCATGGAAATATAATTCCTTGGTTGCAGACACAACTAAAAGCTGTTGGGCTTTTAGACTGAAGCGTGTGAATTCCATATTAGCTGCCTAATCAAGGAGCAAAATTCTTAGGTCACTGATTGAACAGAAAAATTGACAAATTCACAAGCAGCTTTCCTAAACTGTTAATGTTGTACCACAGTGTTAACATAACAAATTAAAGGAACTTTAACACATGCAAAACCAACATGATTGAGAATTTTTTACTCAGCACTCAGAAGTAGGACCAATTTTACTCGAAAGGCAAGTATTCCCGCCCCCCTTCCCTCACACCCACACCCACACCCACACCCACACACAAAAGTGTAACAAAGTGTATACCTTCGAGCTTCCTCTCGATATTTGGCATCCATTTCCTTGTTAGGTGGATACTGTGGCAAGCTTGATGGTTCACATGCATATGGCATTGTTCTGAAATACTGGAAAAAGGGGAGAAATCTAAGAGGAGAAAAGGTGAATGGCTCAAATTTTTTAACAAAAAAAATGTAAAATTGATTCAGTCTATAAGGTTTTCATAGTTCTAAATCTGAAAAACATGGAGAGAACACCATTCAAAAGTGAAAAGCAAAGGCTTCTGAAACATCAGAAACTGCAATAGCCAAAGACACTATTATTTTTCAAATTAGATCTTCAATCTGGAAACTGAAGGGTTAGAGGATTGGTTTTAGTTAGGGAAACCTGAGACAAAAGGGCAGCGGAGGCAGTCCCACGCTTTTCTGGTTCTATGGAAAGAAGAGTTTCCATCAGGTCCAAAGCAGCTGCTGGAATATCTTTGCACCTCTCTTGAAGAGAACTTTCATATGGATGCTGGGGTTTGAACATGGTAGCATTGGAAAGCTTCGATCGTTTCCAGAAGTCATCAGAAGGAGAACCACAAAGTTTGAAGATTTTGTGTAATTGTTCAACCTGCAAGTTGAAAAAAGAAAATGATAAATATATTGAACTTCCTAAAAGGTTTAGAAGTAAACCAATTAAGAAACGATGAAAATATGCCATCCATATACGTTGAATATCTGGTTTTTCCAGTTTGAACTCAAGAAAATTGTGTTTGCCTTTTTTTGATCAAGATAATATCCATGCATATTTGTACTTCCAATATTTTCAGTTTCTTCTTTTGCACCCTAATTCTCATCAAATGCTAGTAAGGGTAGGCAAACAGAACTTATGAAGCTGTGTAGAACAGTGAAATTTAGAAAGCAACAGTGCAAATATAACTTCAGGAGTTATTTTAGGGCCTATAGTATGAGAAGAACCAGAGGTTATAGATAGAAAAAGATTTAAGGGACACTAAATTCGTTACATATCATTGCAATTTTTTAGATTCATGCATTGCTTAACAAAAACATCTGTAGGATTGAAATATTACCTCAGTTCTCCCCTTGAGTAGAGGCTTCCCAAAGAGGATTTCACCAAATACACAGCCCACACTCCACAGGTCCACTGATACACCATAACTTGTTGAGCCCATCAAAAGTTCAGGGGGGCGATACCATAAAGTCACCACACGACTGGTTAATTGGTTCTGGTTCCTTGAATTAAGAACATTGGCCAATCCAAAATCTCCTATTTTCAGAATTCCCTCATTGTTTAGCAAAATGTTGGATGCTTTGATATCCCGGTGCATTATACCTAGTGAATGGAAGTGTTCAATTCCACATAATAGCTGCTTCATATAGCACTTGATCTGCAAAGAAATGCCAAATTAAACTTGTCAGGCAATTAAATGAAGAAAAATAAGGATATGTTCAGTGTTACGAAATAAATAAGATGGTTAAGAAGAAATGACTCTGATTTGTGTTAGAGCAATTGTATATAATAAATATCCTGAAACATAACCTATATGGTTAAATCCTCACAAATCAAATGAATGAATAGAATGCTATCCTACCTGTGACTCAGTGAACTTGATATCTGGAGAAGACAACAGTCCAGAAAGATCATGCTCCATGTATTCAAACACAAGGTAAATGCTGCTTGACATTCGAGAAGTAATTATTCCCTCCAATTTCATAATATTTGGATGGTCAAGCCTGCGGAGAATCATTATTTCACGGGCCATAAACCTAATGCTCTCTGGTTTAAAATTGTCAAAGCGAACCTTCTTCAGGGCAACCATCCTCCCAGTTTCAACATCGCGTGCTTGGAACACGCTGCTGTAAGTGCCTTGTCCAATCTAAATTCATGGATTAGAGTGAATAACTATTATGAGTTACAAAAATGATCAAAATATAAGAACTGAATCACTCATTTTAGCACAAGTATCGAAAAAGGAAAAAGTGAAGCACCCAGGAACATTAGTTGCCAGACTACAGATAGCAGAGGGACTTTCTGCTTTTAAGGTTGGGTGCAAATTCAAGTTGTATTTCAATCATAAATCTATTTCTGATATTCATTACGCATATATTTGTAGTGTATATATGCATTTATTCATGCTCCTTATGATCTTGTGCCTCCTAGTAACTTTTTAGAGATGCATATCCAAGATTATTCCTCAAGGCTCAGTTTATTTTATTACTCAAGAAATTGAGGTTCATGCCTTAACTGATCCCACAATCTTATTGTCCAGTGATATCATAACTTACTTAGTAGGCTTACGCCTCAAGGCTCAACCTTGAGGCAGGGTTTCTGCCAAAGGAAAACAATTTGAATTGTCAACCTAAAGAAAGTTTATTACCTGACAGCACAAATCACCTATAATTCTCTTTCGATCTCCATAGCATCAAGAATAATGCATGGACTCAGACCATTAAACTTGACCAATTCTCTCAATCTCAGCTTCTTGTCATGCTTTAATTGAAGCATGAGATCTTTAATTCTCTCTCAATTCCATCAGCACCCTTTTTCCCTTCGAAAGAGCATCGCCAAGCATCACCACCCTTTGGCTTCTCTGGACCAATTTTTTTAATAAAAAATTCTACATATACTTTCATCTTCTAGCTGAATAGCTGATCCTACTCGCCAACGCGGCCAAACTAATTTTATCAAAAACCATCTACCAGGCCCAGCCATATTCTAGCACTAGATTAAGGATGTTCCACCAAAGGGCAAGTAAGAAGCCACCACATAAACTAAATAAGATTGATGATCAATGACTAAACAAAGGAATGATGCAATTGATTTATGGAGACCATAAGATGTAATGAACAAAAATAGAACATGAAAAATCTACAAGAACCCACAACAATTATGTTTCTTCACTTAAAACCAAATCAAATAATAATCATCATAAAAACCTTGAAAAACAATGAAAATAAATCAAGAATTATAAAATACCTTATCTAATTTCTCAAAAGCTTCAGCTCTTAGAGGCACCCAACCATGAATGGCTTCACCAGCTGCAGCACTAAGCCAAGAAGGCCATCCAGCAGCAACCTGTTCAACCCCAACATTCCTACTTGAGAACCCCAATTTGAAACTAATTGATCCACTACCAGAGCTCCCTCTTTTCCTCAAATTTTTATTGTTTCCATGATTGCTACTTTGATGATGATGATGATGATGACGACGACGTTGTTGATCTTCATATATCACCTCCCCTTCATTATGGCCACCATTTTTATATGACAAGCTATTTTTTCTATAAATATTATAGCTTTTATCTTTTTTATCCTTGCTGAAGTGATTCTGCTCAAAATCCAATGATCCAGATGGATTTTCTGAGGCAAGATCAAAAACAGTCGCTGTGTATGGTGGTTGTAGATTAGCAGGGGTGGCAGCGGCCACAGACACCGCCCTCTTGGAGTAAATGCAACCCATTAACCCGACCCAGATCGGGAAAATGGGTTTATTTTCTGTAGGTCACTACCACATTACCTCAAGATTAAAACTTTTGAGGGCATCCCATTAGTAATCAATCCAAAAAAGAAGAAAAACAGAGAGAAAACAGAGTTTTTGTTGTTATTTTTGGGAAATGTAGGAGTGTTGTGTGTTGTGTAACCTGCGAGATTTGCGTAGGATTTCTGTGTTAACGTGTCAAAGAAATGAGTCTCCTCCGAGATTAAAGGGAGAGACAGGAATGTTGTGGTCGTGGGTCCGATTTGGTTCATGTTTTTTCTTTTCTTTTCTTTTCTCTCCTTTTCTTTTTTCCAAGAGAGAAAGTGCATGCATGTATGTATGTTGGCTTTGGTTTTGCGAAAAAGAAACCAAGACTAAGAAGAGGGGGAGAGGGAGAGGGATCGAGAGAAAGAGAGAGAGAGAGAGGATGAAATGTAACCGTTGAGGTTGGGGGAGTAGTTCTGTTATTATTTTCTGTTAGTTTATTTGCTTTGGGTTGGTGTTTAGGTTTTCATTGACGTTGAAGGATGTGTGAGGATGACCTCTTCCTATAGTGGTTGCAGCCCACTACTCCCATTCACAGCGACCAATAAAAACCATTACTATTCCTTTAGTGTGCATGTTCTCCGAGTAAATCTAGATATAAACGGGGGAGGTTTTTTCAATTTGAGAAAGAGTTAATGGATTAGGCTATGGATGGTAGCTCTTTTCCCCCTCTTTTTGCTCTTCTCTTCTCTCTTACCATCCTCGAACATATACAGACAAAGCCACTAGGAGAGCCGGTGGTTATGGGTGATAGTTCTTTGATGAAATTGAAGAGATGGTGATGGTTTTTGTTCTTCTTTCTTGACATTTCCATAGATGCATGCTCTGGCCCGCACAGAATAGGGCATTAGTTAAGAGCCCACTGCACCAATCAATTAAACGGTGGTTTGTAATATAGATGCGGATTATGCACGTAACGCTTTCTTTAGGAGGGCGAGGGGGCAAAAGGGTTTCCATTTGGATAGGTGATTTCCACTTTTATTAGGAGGAATCTCAGCCATTTAAAATTTCCATTGATGGCTACACAAGTAGGAATAGCTCTGTTCCATCTCTAAATCCCATCCCACCCATCAGTGCTTGAATCTAATACTTTCAAGTGAATCTCAAGTCCTAAACTTGTTGAGATTTCGACGAATATTTTGAACACAGCAGCACTAATCCCTTGGGGACTGTCAGGCAACAGCTTGGCATGGTCACTGCGAAGGGTGGCATGCACAAAAAGGATAAATTATCTTCAAGCATTGGTTATTCTCATCTTCACCTGGGCGTGAACAATCAATCATATACAGCAGCACTTGCAGAATCAATCGTGTACAACCAACATTTCTTGACACATGGTCAACAGATGCAGCAACTATCATCACTACATTTTATCCCAAAAATGTAACAAAAACAGAAACAAAACCATTATCGCTGGATTCTGACAACTTCAAATAATTATTTTCTTCTCCATCTCTCTTCTTTGTACCATGTTAGTTGGCTAGAATTACCCTCGTAATTGTCTAGCAGCTATCAGCAGAGTATTTTATACAGCAATTTTTTCTTCTTTTAGCTGTAGAAGCACTGGTCTTTGGTCATTGTTGCCAAACTCCATTCCTTTGTGCAAGGGATGCTTTTCGGTCACCACCTTTTGAGGTTTCACTTGGGATGCACTAGTGTTGGCTGTATTATGGCTGCTGTTTCTAGCAGCAGGGACATCATGGTTATGCTTTCCCTCGTATGTAGTTACGACGGCTTTGGGATCTGCTGCAGCCCTCTCAACATGCTTACGAACATTGCATCCTGCACTGGTGCATTTGTAATAACTCCTGGGGACATAAATAATGCATCAGTAGTGTCCTCACAGAAAGTTATGAAGTATCTTGGAAAACATGCCAAGATTTGATTGAATCATCACAGGCAACAGCTGTGAGCAGTTATACTGGGTTAACCACAGTGGATTCTTGTAATATCTTTGTGCCGGGTCTCACAAAAAATTAGAGCAAGGAACAACACAGTCCTATAAGAATAATATCAACGCGGCACTGTGTAGGATTTTGGATAATTATAGAGCAACAACAACTTAGGCATGTAAGAAAAAATATCAATGAGGATATTAAGGTAAACATAACTCTCTCTGGGCCAGGACCTGAAGAGAGGTGCCACCCAAGCCCCTAGCACAAGTCACAAGTGCTCTTAACATTCCCACAGGAAGCAAATAAAAAGTATCAAATAAAAATAAAGAAGTATACTAAAAAATTCCCAGACTTAGTTAATTGCACCAAAAACAATTTTCATGCCAGAACTAAAGGATTTTATGCTTTAACTAACAAATTAATTACCAAGAGGGATCAAAGATGAAGCAATGTAAGAAATTCTGAGATAAAACTAACACATAAATACTAAAGTCGGCCACAGAAAAGATGAAACAGGCATATGGCCTAGTTGTATGAGAAAATTGACAACAGCACATGATTTAAGAGCAAAAGAGGCTCTTTGCAGAACCAGATAAAAGTCAGAAATAACCTCTCACTGCAACCCCTGTGATAGAAATACAGCTTTGTAAAAGTTTTAACTTCAATCAATCATGATAAGAGAAAAAAACAATGCTATGCAACTTTGATTGCACTTCAAAATTTTCCCTCTCTGAAACCTCAATCTTGATACAATGGAAGCTAAAGGATTTAATGCTTTAACTAACAAATTAATTTCCAAAATGAAATAAATAAGAATCATGCAGTCAAATCATTTAGAAAAAATTCTGCTGAAAGGTGGCCTAACGCAGATCAGCAAGTTTCCATAGAGAAGGATCAGCATTGAAAAAACTGAAGGATTGTACTAATTGCCATGAACCAGACAAACAATATTCTGCAAGCCACTATGTATGTTATGAAAAACATATAGAAAAGAAAGATAAATTCTCCATTGGTTTCTTTCCATTTTCTGAAATTCAAACTTAGCCACCAAGTTAATTGCTTGAGTCACAATCATGGTTTTGAGTATCGAACACCACCATTTATGTAACATCATTATTTAATACAATATCATTTTCTCATTGCGTTAAAACCCAGCAAAACAGGGTCCTCTAGTGGCATCTATATATTGCCATAGCAGCCATTATTTTCAAGCATGGCATCCTTTACGCTTCAAAAGGATCATCTTTATAGCCAGTTCCCTCTCTTGCATCTGCTACTTGATTCAATTTTCTAACCCAAAGTTTAAACCACCATCCTCTACCTTTTACTTTAAAAATCAGCATACAGCTTGTAAATTGAAGATTTAAGGTACTCATGTCAAACCAATTTTCTTTTGGTCTTTTTTTTTAAAAAAAAAAAAAAGAATATTGTAATATAAGCACTACTTTTTCTCCCTGATGGTTCTAAAGCAAAAGTAAACATCCTGGTTTGCAATTACAGGGCTGCAAATGGGATCTTGACAGGCACTTCATGCAAAAAAATGCTTGCTTGCTCTCTTCAATTTCTTTTTAGTAACATAAATTTAGTGAAACCGTAACTAGATATTACCCTCTCTTGTTCTAGAGTTTATATCCTTTTCAAATAATAAAAGAAACAAACACACACAACTAGAGAGCATGAAAAACCCTTCCAAATATTTTGAGTATTTTAAATTGACAAGAGGGCTAGCAGCTGGATCTGGGATGACACATAGAATGTAATGTGCAAGTATTGTGCTCACAGAAAGGCCCCTAGGATACACTTGGATAGTGTAGAAGAACATAAACAAAAATAAGTAAAGCAATAACAACCTTGGATGAGGATTCCCTTTGACCACCTTCTGGCCATATTTGCGCCACCTGTAGCCATCATCCAGAAGATCAACTTCACTTCTCGTTTGAACAATAATTTTTGGTTCTGTGACTGTCTTGTGAGGTAAAGTTGCCTCAGATGTCACAACATCCACTTGCCTGCACTCCGAGAATAAATTTTCTCAGAAAATTATCAGAAGAAGAGAAAGCATGATTTTAAACAGTGAAACATCTTAAACTTGCCTTCTCTTCGGATTTGGCTCATCATCAGCCCTCTCTTCTTCTTGCACAGCTGCATCACCTGCTTCCTCGCTGTCACTGGGTCCAGGTGGCTCTGAGGGATCTGCTTGAGTAGATTCCTGATCCCTCCCAATTACTGAATGAGCAGGTAATGTTTCAGTCAACTTGATTGCATTACCAGCTTGAGCTTGTGAACCTGCTTCAGGCTTAGATTGCAAATGGATGCTTCCATTTGAATCATTGCCGTCTTTTGAACGCTTGTTGGGTTGAGGCAGGTCGTGGTTGTGCTGGCCTTTGTAGATGATCTCGGTAATTTGGCCATCACTAGAACGCTCGACCTTCTTTTTGACTGGACAATTTAGATGTGTACATTTGTAGTAGCTTCTTGGATATTCACTACCCTTAATTGGCTTTTGCCCATATTTTCTCCAGTTGTAGCCATCATGAGTAGGTTTATCAGCAGCAGCAGCAGGAGGTTGGTATTTCCTTTCAGAATGAGAAAACTCTTTCAGTTTCACCACGGAATTCTGGGTGTCAGAGGTTGAGTGTGGCATCTGCTGCTGCTGTTGCAAAGCTTCACCAGGGTTAAAGGATGGATGGCGTGTCAATAACTCAGCTGGTGCTGTTACTGAAGAAGGCTGGTACTGAGCATGCATATGCATTTGAGATTGGGCGAGTAATGCAGCTTGAGCTGTAACCTGTGCCAAGGCCTGCTGGTGGGACATTCCGAAGGGACTCTGCAGGAAACAGAGGTATAAATATTTGATTACCTAACACTGGTCACTGCTGCAGTAATATGTAGCAAGCATCAGCAGCATGCCATATACCCCCATACTGCAAAAATGTCCACACAAGCATCCATAGTGGAAAGCCCATCTCTTTCTAAGGTTCTAGATTTGGTATTTGAAAAAACATTCAAGAAATTTTCAATTCCATCATATAGATTGCACCAGTGGGTCACTCCACAAGTTTCCAAATAACTGTTATGTGCTCAACCAAAAGAACAGGTAAATCAATATCTCATCCGGCTGCCAAGGTTTTTTTTTATCAAATTATTAGCCCAGATCATGTTTTCCTATCAGCCCAACTAGCCAAGCCAACCAAAAACTTCGAACTCCAAGATAAGCTTATGCTACACCAAAGCTCTCATTTGAGAAAGAGCATAAAGAATAATGATAAGTACACCACAAGAAATCAGACCTTTGATGATTAAGGCAATAGAAAGAAGTGTCGGCCACAATTTGGATGAGGAACAGATAACACTTCGCTTGGTTTCAGGCATTAGAGTATGAAACAGAAAATGATTTTTATCAAGTGACTTAGTTACTTTTCAGTCCAGATGTTCTAGCCAGCAACAAATAACAAATTTTGAATATCCTTTTTCAGAATCAAAACACCTAACAAACCTTTCCATTCTGAAACTATATTACATCCCAAAATAGAGTCTTCTAATAAGAAAATAATTAAATTCAGTATCATTCAAGCTCATAAATGTAACCCCTTCCTCAATTACAAATCAACCATCACACAAACCAACATCTCTCTCTTTAAACAAACCTGAAAGGTGAACCAAGAAAACAAGCAGCACCAAGTAATAAGCTAACATTTCCCAATCTTAAAATAAAAATAAAAAATCAAGGCTTTTCTATAAATTACCACATATAAACTCAAGCTAAAAACACCCTCACATGCAAAATTAAAGCAAGCAGAACATCATCATCCAGTCAGATAATTACCATTTTCCCAACAACCTCAACTTACCAAAGAACCATTATAATAAGCCAAACACGAAAATTCACAGATCGAAAAAGGAAAAATAAAAAACAAAGTACCTGAGGAGAAAAGAAGCCAGGAGAGTTAAGCAAACCAGAAGGGCTCAACCCAGGAGGGACAGTAAACAGCGGAGAGCGAGCCACTACCAAATTCATAGGCCTACTTTGCTTAAAACCCAGATTGCTATTACTATTAAAACCATCATCTTTTGAAGAAGTTGCAGTAGCAGTAGCAGTATTAGTATTGTTGTTGGGTATTGAATGGTCATTGAAAAAAGCAGGTCTGGCAATTGGAGAAGCCATAGCACCAGCAAGAAGTTGGGAGAAAGAACGGTAATCTGATTCAGGGTAGGGGCTATCAGCGAAGAAACTGGAGACTAGAGTCATGGGACCAGGACTCAAGCCACCTGTGAAAAGGGTCTCCATGGACGGTCTTGGTGGAAGAGTTATTGTAGGCCTTGCAGGTGCTGGTGCTGTTGTAAGGTTTTCTTTCTTCTCGGCCATTCTTCTTCTTCTTCTTTTCTTGGTAAAGAGAAGTGAAAGACAGCTAATTGTAGTAGTGTTTGTTTTCTTGTATGATTTCTATTTAGGTTTTTATTGCCTGTGAAATCTGACAAGAACTGGAACTCCTTTTCTTCCTCCTCCTCCTAACTCTTTCTTGCTTTCTTTCTAGCCTTGTCTCTATCTGTTTGTCTGGAACCATATGAAGAAGAAGAAGAAGAAATCTCAGTGTCTTTCACGTATTTACCTATCTGGCTTTTCGAGGGATTTCGTGCTATCTTGAAATTCAGTGGAAAGTCCACGGACCCCAAATGAATTGAAAACCATATCTCTCTCTCTCTCTCTCTCTCTCTCTCTCTTCTTTTCCCTGTAACTTTTTTTTTTCAGGCGAAACTTCGTGGGGAAGCCTCGAAATGGTTCCTAAGTATAAAAAACTT
This sequence comes from Populus tomentosa, assembly GCA_018804465.1. NCBI lineage: Eukaryota > Viridiplantae > Streptophyta > Magnoliopsida > Malpighiales > Salicaceae > Populus > Populus tomentosa. The sequence goes on from CM032001.1 coordinate 9,008,507, forward strand.
TTATAAATAAATATAAAAACAAATTATTTCTTTTATTTTTAATAATATAAAAAAATAAATTTTTAATAAATTTTTAAATAAAAACATTTTAAAATACATCAACCATCTTAATCATATCTAACAGCTAAGTTTATGTCTCTAAATAGTATTCGTGATCTCCTCGTAAGCTATGACATAGAATTTATTTATTTATTTTTAAAAAATAAAAAATAAAAAGATGGCTAACTGCTCTTCGTTGACCCAAGTAATGACATGATAAGCATACTTTTTAAAGCAAGTGAGAACCCCATCTGTTGTAGAATCTTAAAAAAAAAAAAAAAAAAAAGGAAAATTACCAAATCTTCTTATTAAATTTTTATTGTTTAAGAAATCCATCAAAGTATTTTATATCTATATAATTTAAAAATAAAATCTTGTATTTTCTTATTTCAAAAGTGTTTTTAAAAAAATATAAATTTTTTTATTTTTTTTTGCTTCAAATTAATATATTTTTTGGTATTTTCAGATCATTTTGATACATTGATATTAAAAATAATTTTTAAAAAATAAAATAAATATTATTTTAATATATTTTTGAGTAAAAATCAATTTAAAAAATAATCAATTTAAAAAATAATCACAATTATCCTTACAAATATGGCTTAACACATCATCAGTCCATTTAAGTTTTATTTTATATAAAAAATTTTACTTTGAAGTTTAAAGTATTGAAAAATTTCATACGTTTGAATATAATAATGAAATTATTATTTTTTTATTTTGGAATTTAAATTATTCCCAAAAAAATTAGCATCTTTGTTTTAATAATAAAAACATTAACATTATTATTATTATTATTTTAATATGGAAGGTTGTCATTTTAATTAGAGGAACAATTCCTATAATAAGCAGTTGTATTTTTAATTAAAAATAGGAGATATTACGTTTTATTTTAAAAGTAAAGCAATTTTCTTTTAAAGTGAGAGTTGCTTTGCTTCTAAACCAAATAAATATTAACTAAAAAAATATTGGTCTAGCAATTAATATATTATTATATTCTTATAAAAATAAAAATACAAGTTTTATAACTAGAAAATACACTTATTAAAAGAGATAGTCACGAACCCTAAACAAAACTAGTTTTACCCTTTAAAAAGATGTAAAAAGGTGTAAAAATACCCGAATAAAAAAAAAAAAAAAACAAATATTAATCAAACAATATTTTAAAAGAAAAAAAACCAGTAAAAACAATTAAATATAACAACACCAAACATGCATTTATTCGCATTTAATATAAATGATAATATTGCATAAAAAAAAAAAGAATTGATAACCTAGTCGAATTTTGAGTTTAACAGCAAAATGTTGGTCTGGTGAAAAGAAAAGGTACAATTGGTTTTGAGTTTGGTTAAATTGAAACAATGATAGAAAAGAGAACTAAAAGGCCGCAATTATTGACCAATGAGAAAGCAAAAAAATAAAATGATTAGATTTGACGATGAAATTCGGTGATGTAATGATGTTTGTAATTGTTATCCAAACGATATTTTATAAATATTTTAAAAACTTATTTAAAATTAATTTTTATAATTTTTTAAATTGTTTTAATCTGCTAATATTATAAATAATTTTTTAAAAAATAAAAAAATATTTTAATATATTTACTAATAAAAAATATTTTAAAATATAATTCTCAATGTACTCTTAAATGTTCCCTAATTAATAATTAAAGGGAAACTATAAAAGGGTATCACTATTACTCAGATTTTAATTGAATTTTTAAATAAAAATGCTTTCAATTGAGTCCTTTATTTGTTGGACATACTAATATTATCCAAGGAACCATAACTTTAAAGATTTTTTTACTTGAGAATCATATAAAACAAGAATCTTGAAGTTTTTTTTATCATAAATTTTAATAGTGGGGTTAATTAGATAATCATTTGATAGTTAAAGAATAAAAGTATACTTTATTTAAAAATAAATTAAGCTTTTTATATTTTATTTTCTAGATTGCATTTTTTAGTTCAAGAATGTGGTATTAGGAGTTATTTCAATATCTTTTTATATAATATTTTTTGTTTGTTTGGAAGTATGGTTGCAGTTCATTAAAATAATCTAAAATATATAAAAATATTAATTTTAAACCAAAAATTTTTTAATGTTTTGTTAAAACTACATGTTGATCGTCATTTTCAAATGCTTTTTTTTTTTTATTGGGTTATTTATACCACTAGATTTCAACAAATTTGAGATTATATCTATTTGGCCAAGAGCAATCATTTTATTTTTTTTATCTTTTAATTCATGAGCCAAAAGATTTAATTATTTGAAATTTCTTAATTAGAATAAGATTGATTAGTAGGTGAATTTATAAATGGCATGGCTACATATTCATGGTAGAGTAGAAGTAGGAACGCTTGTTATGTAAGCCAAAAGTAGTCGACACTCATAATCGAAAAAATAAAATAAAAAATTGTAGCACTAAGGAGCATGCATCTTCGAGCAATATCCATGGTGTAAGGATTCGAGAAGGGTGTAAAATTCCCACCAAACTTAGCTTAAAAATGAGACAAAACCATAAAGACCGTAAAGAGAGCTATCTTTCTTTCAAATTGACTTGTTGCCCTCCACGACCGTCACTTGTGACTCTTTAAATACGCTCACAACTTGAAGAAATTGGTGCCCTACATCGTTGACATTAAGCCTCTTGGTTTGACTTTTTATTTTTGAGTATTTCAATGATATATGTTAACTAGATATAATTATGAGGTAAGAGCCATAAAGTCCAGATAATGTCCGGTTATATGATGAGCATATTCATTGAAAAATAAGATCAATTTGTAGACCGAAAGGTCATTTGTAAATTGGTAGAATTTGATTTATTCTGCGCTCCGCGATGAATAAATAATATTTTTTTAAAATATAAAATAAATATAAAAATATAGAGAAACAAACTTAGAAGCTTTGAATTTGGATATCAAAATAAATTCAAAAAGCCTTAGGTCTGAGGATACCAGATTTAATAGCATTGGATAAGATGGCTCAGCCAGACCTAAAAGCATTAGGTCCGGCTTTGTAGCTAGACCAAAATGTTATTGGGTTCAGCTAGACAACTAGACCCAAGATTATTATTATTTTTTTTTTTTGCTTTTTCAAATTTATTTTTTATATCATCACATCAAAATAATATAAAAACATCAAAAAATATTAATTTGAAGTAAAGAAAAAATAAAAAAATTCATTTTTTTTTCAAAACATTTTTTCAAATAAAAAACAAACATGCTTTAATAAGAAAATTCAACCCAACCTCAAATAAAAAAACATTATAATCATCCAAATTTGGTACAATATAAAAAAAATCACATCAATTTATTTCCTCTTTACAGTATAGAAAAAAAAATTAAATAAGATAAAAGAAAAAAAAATTAAAGAGGAAAAAAAATAAAATTGAAAATATCTTAAAAGGAAAAAAAATTAAAGGGAAAGAAATTAGTTGCCAGTGTATTAGGTGCTGCTCTGCTATGCACTATACAGGTCTGTCTCCTTTGGTTTGCCATCACATCAAAAAAATATTAATTTAAAGTAGAGAAAAAAATATAAAAAATTCAATTATTTTTAAAAGCATTTTGAAACGCAAAAACAAACATGTTTTAATAAGAAAATTCAAACCAACCTGAAATGACAAAAAAATATCATCACCCAACTTTTATACAATATAAAAAAAAATCTCATCAATTTATTTCCTCTTTACCGTGTAAAAAAAATTAAATAAGAGAAAAGAAAAAAAATCTAAAGAGGCAAAAAAATAAAATTGAAATATTTGATGACTCAACTAGATCCAAGATCGGCAAGACAGACCTAATGGCATTGGGTTCGGTTACCAAGCCAGATACAACACCTTTTGGAAACAATTTAGGTTTGGCTTCCAAGCCAGACTCAACAACTTTTGGCACAGAAACAGAAAAGATAACGCTCTTGACAATATTTTTTTGACTAAAAAACAGCAAAGACAATGTCATGATGACGCTACAGTGTTGTTCACAGTGCAAACACTATATGTCTAAATTGTGGCCCACAATACAATGAGTTTATGTCCACAATATATGCACAATGTTTTTCCAACTCCTTTTAAAGTATAATATAATTCTTTATACCATTTGATATTGATAAAAGCAGAAAACAAAATTATTTATAAATCAAAAGATTCATTTTAAAAAAAAATAAAAATAAATTAGAGTCCCACATTTTACTGAAAGTAAAAGTTATTTTTAATCAAATAAAGTAAAATAATTATAAAAGGATTGTCATAGCTATAAATAACAAAGTTTATTCAATGGAAAATTTTAAAATAAATTTACAAACAAGATAGATTGATAAGAGATATTAAATGAAAATTATGCATCAATTTCATTGGAAATCATCATCACCGTAAATCAAAGCTTGATTTGTGAATCACATCTTAATGAATAAATCAACTTATAATTGTTGTATTTAGGTCCTAAAATTTAGATGTTTGTTTGTCATTTTACCTCTTTTAAACTAAATATATTTATTTATAACCAAAGTATATGAGCTCTATAAATACACAAGAAAATATAAAGAAACCTTTCTCATTATTTTCTACACTATCAATGTTTTTATGGTATCAGAGCACCATCAGGTACTTGATATTGCTCACTTTTGTTTCCACCAATATCATTGACCACCGTGATTGAAACTTTATTAGAGAAGAAGTCAACAAAGGTTATAGATTTCAATGATTTTTATTATATTCATCCCTCAGATCACACTGGGCACGCTATCGTCACTTGACCATTAGAGGGTGACAACTACACGATGTGGAATCACCCCATGATGATATCTATAAAAGCTAGGAACAAGTTTAGCTTTTTCAACAGCACAATCAACGCTCCGTCGGAGAAAGACCCTAAATATAAAGCTTAAAGAAGATGCAATTAGATCCTAAAGTTATAGATCCTCGATTCAATCACCCTAACACAGACCAATATTGTGATCTTCTCCAACACAGCCACTGAAGTCTAGGTAGATCTTAACAAACAGTTCTCACAACAGAATCTTTCTTGTGTTTTCTTAACTCAAACGAGGGTTCATTTAACACTATAAAAAACAACAATAATAGTCCATAGAAATCTAATATACAACGCTCAAGTCTTTCTGGGATGTGATGAGATCGTACAACGATCCACCTTCATGTAGTTGTGCAGGTTTGAAGTAGTTTGTTGAAAGAGAAGAGCAAGAGCATATTGAATAATCCCACACTCATCCTAACGAATTCCATGACAACATCCAGCCCAACCTCAATACTTCTTCACCAAATAATATCATGTCGTCACCACCCTTTATGTAACTACCACCTTATGAACCCATACACATTACAATTGACACACAAATGCCATCAACAATAACCACTCCATATGTCGTTCCCTGATGTAGTTAACATGAACGCCTCTCACCATCACACCTCTAAAATTACCATTACTCCAACACCATTATGCCTCCTCCTAGGTCATTATCTTCTCATCAAGGTATTCATCACCCTTTATCTAATTTTGTGTTTTATGATCATTTATCTCCTTTTCATTGTTGTTTTATCATTTATCTCCCTTTCATAGCAAACCAAAATTCTTTACATGGGCTAATTCCAATCTGAGATGAAAGGAGGCTAAATACTGAATTGACAGCTCTTGAACAAAACAAAACATGAACTTTATACATGATACCATTGAGAAAAAAAGCTATTAGGATAAAATAGGTATATAAGATTAAATACCGCTCTGATGGCATGATCCAAAGATACAAAGCCCGTCTTATCGCCAAGGGTTATACACAAATAAAAAGTCTTGATTGTACGAAAGCCTTTTCACCCATAGACAAAATTGGTCACCCTCAAATTATTACTTGTTGCTACTATCCAATATTAGTTCTTGCATCAATTCAACACCTAAAATGCTCCTTCTATGACAATATGGATGGAGAGGTTTAAATGCTGCCTTTATCGCTAGGGGGGAAATATATTGTGTTAACTTTAAAAGTTATTATATGATTTAAAGTAATAATTCTATAATTGGTTCTCAAAGTTCTCAACAGCCATCAAATGAGTTAGATTTCAACAAATAAGATAGACTATTCCTTGTTTACTAAGGCACGAGGTGTTTCCTTTACAGTAGTATTACTTTATGTTGATGATATGATCATCATAAAAAATGACAAAACTATAATTAAAGAGCTTGATAGATTTTTACATGATAATTTTCGAATCAAAGACTTAGGCCATTTCAAGTACTTCATTGGAGTTGAAGTTGCCAACTCAAAAAAAGGTATTGTTATTTCCCAGCGTATATACACTCTGAATATACTTGAGGATGCAAGTATGATTAAGGCAAAACCAACTAAATTCTTAATATAACAAAATCAAAGGCTCACTCTTTCAAATAGTGAACTACTTTAAAAAACCCATCACAATATAGACGCCTTATTGGTCACCTCATATAACTCACCATCACAAGGCTAAACATCACCTTCTCGGTTTATGTTCTCAAATAATTTATGCAATAACCAAGAAAAACCCACCCTAAAGTAGTGTGTCATGTCCTACATTACTTGAAGAAAGCACCAAAAGAAGGTGTATTATTCCAATCACAGAGGACTTGTTATCGGATACTATAA